>VDFB02360525.1:0-67680 GCA_007258455.2 Sequoia sempervirens
AAGAGAGAGAGAGAGAGGGTAGAGGGTTTAAGGGTTAAGGGTTTAGGGTTTAGGGTTTAGGGTTATGGGTAGAGGGGAGAGAGATAGAGGGATTCAGTGAGAGAGAGAGGGATTCATCTCACTATTGTGGTTTGTATAATCCTTATTTTAGCTTTAATTTAAGAAATTAATTAAAATGCTTGAATGGGATTATAGGCGGATATGTTCTGTATAAGGATTTGATAAGTAGTATTGGGTGAGAATGCATAGTGATGAAATTGCAATGCAATATTGTTAGGGATCTAATAAGTTATATGTTATGTATTAAATCTATCCTAAACCTTTAGATGCTTATGAATTTGACTCCTGCAATGGATATATGGCACTAATCTAAGTTTTACTTATTTGTGTAGTTCAATAATTGTTTGTCTTTGCCTAGAGCTGGCTACAAATTGAAAATTAATGACTATATTTTACTATGGATTGTGTTGTAGTTATCTCATGCTCCACATAGTTGATATTATAGGTGAAAACCAATTTTCTTCAATATTATCCTATTGTGTTGAGCTATTCAATGGGATTATCTGTTATGTGTTAATTTTGTTTATGATATTGGTACAGAGGTTGTAAACACATTAAGGGATCACCTTCTCGGGTCTTGTAGAGCCCAAAGTGTAGGAGGCTTTTTAAAGTCCTCATCAGTTGGTCCAGGTCCTTCGAGCTTCCCTTGATTGGAATTGGCAATCCCATAGGTAGATTAGAAGACCAACCTAGTTATAGTGTAAAAAACAAACCAACACCCTCTACCTTTAACCCTAAACCCTAAACCATTAACCCTTAAACTCTAAACCCTTAAACCCTCTACCCTCTATCTCTCTCCCACTCTAAACTCTAAACCTTTCCTTGTATTCTTTTATAATTTTCATTATTCTTATTTATTTTACACTTACATTTACAAATGCACATACATATGCATTTACTATTTTCATTTATTTCTCATGTAGTTTAATAGTTTGATGATTTCATATTATGTGTTGAGACTTTAGAATTTCAATTACATTAATTTATGGATATGTTGTATCTATACTACAAAACCATATATGCTCTTTGCATTTACACTTGCATTTAGAAATATGCATTTATATACATAGATATAGATTTATTTAATGATATGTTGCATTTATTGTTCTAGGAGAGCATCCAGTAATTGCATTTACATTTACATTTAAAAATACATATACATACATACATACATACATACATACATACATACATAAATACATACATACATATATATATGTGTGTGTGTGTGTGTGTTTCATTCATATTTAGTGTTCAGAAACAACCCATTAGGTTTTCACATGGATAAAAATTCATAAAATCAAATCTCCCATACATGTTTTGTTGAAACCTAGGCTTGAACCTCTCATTTCACATGCTTTTCTTCACAAACCTCTTGAGGACAACAACTATACATTCTTTATTTCTCATCCTGTGCCCTATTCATGCATCTTACAATTACAACAGTATCCATGGGGCCTCTTACACAAGCTATAGTAGTCACAAAAAGTGTAAGAGCCCCTTTATATCATGTTTGGACTACAAAACCCTCAAAAAAAGGGTAACTGGGCTGTATGCAAAGAAATGAAGCTTTCTAACTCAAATCAATGCCTTAAGCCCTCAAATTACATTTAAATAAAAGCTAACACATATCTTCATGACCTGGAGTTGATTTCACATCAAAATATGGCTGCATGTTACCGTACAGTGCTGCATAATAGGACAAATATAGAAATTTTAAAGTAAAACAGATTTTTGAATGTCAAGAGCTTGTATTTTAAATCTTCAACCATCAACAACCATTACAGTTATCACTTTATGCCTTTTAAAGGCCTTTACATGTCAACCACTGAACAACCACCTCTACAACTGACTTTTTAATCTTTTATGATCACATGAAACATAAAACACACTAATTTCAAGGTTGTTAACATCACTATTGAAGTGTTTTAATTTTTTGACCTTTCAAACATTAAAAAGTATATCATTGAATTAATTAAATGTAATGGCATTAAAATTAAAAATATCATGAATTAATTATGTAACCACATAAGTCAAATATAATTCTATTAAGAAATTAATATCAAATAGATAATATAATTGCATAACTTATACATTTCAATGTCATTGATCTTCTTCTTCATTCAAGTCTTTGTCTGTATCATTCGATCCAGATTCGACATTGTAAGGATTGGTCGTATCATCATCATCGTCATCAATATCAGTTTCGATAATGTTATCATCCACACAAATATCATCTTCATGAACATTAACTCCTACATCATCATGATCTAGTTCCTCCTCTTCGACATCTTCGTCAAGGACATCATCAACTAACTGTTGGTCCTGATCATCATCTACATCATCTTCTAGTTCTTCGGTATCTTCATCTTCCACCACATTATACTTTACCAGCCTTCCTCTTGGATCATGTCTAACAACAAATGACCAACCTAGTTTACCTAGAACCTCTGAGTAAAATACTTGCTCACATTGGCTTGGAAGAACATAGGGCTCATTTCTAGCTCACTCGATCAACCTTGTATTAACCATGGTAAATCCATTATCATGTTCAATAACAGTTCTCTCAGGATCATTTTCATTCAATCGTAGCCTATATCATAGGACGACGAACATAATTAATCTGAAGGACTTAAAGTCACACTCAAGTATATCATTCAAAATACCATAGTATCAATTTTCTAAGACTTCTGGATGTATGTCGCTTCTAGATGAAACATTAGTCACCTAAAAGACTACAGTTATACCATAATCACAAGTTTTCTTCATGTCATCCAAAATTTTGATTCAAAATTTATGACTATTGCACCACATAGCCTTGTGGTGTTTCACTTGCAATATGTCAAACATGTAAAAAATATTGTAATATTGTCAGTTGATAAACATATTTATTCTTAGCCGAATGTATGCAAAGAAAATAATCTCAACATATATATACATCAATATAATTGAAAATAATTAAATAATATGGGTGATTAATATATTTATACGTACCTATTTATCTCTTAAACCATATGCTAAATCAATTTTCCTTTGTGTAACATTGGAATCTCCATTACGATGTGCTTCTTTAACCAATGAAGCCACACCTTCCCATGTTAATGCTCGACTAGATTGTTGAAATCGTTCAATCCATACCGTCATCCAATCAAGATTGTTGGTGACTTACAAATGTATTGCATCCCACTCTCAACCAATTGTATCAAAAAGAATTGAAATTCACAAGCGACGTATAATTAGTTAAATACCACAGTATACGACCTTAATTTATAATTGATGTATATTGAAGATTAAAAATTAAATAAGTACAATACACATAAAAACTATTTGTAAAATGTATTCCAATTAATCTCCATGACCATCTTATAATTACCTCTCACTTTCCTCAATCTACCTTTCCCCATTAGGTACTCCCCTTCAAATTTGTTAATGGAGTTGGGATCCCAAATGCGATCTACATGGATCTTTGCTACAAAATTAGGAAGATATTCACTAATGTACACCATGGTCTAGTATACCATATATCCCTCCACCATAGAACCCTCAAGATGTGCTCTTTATCTAACCAAAGCCTTCAAAAATTTCAAGTGCTTCTCAACCATCCACATTGACTTTGTGTGTACAGGTCCACACAATTCAATCTCTTCAACCTAGTGTATGAGGTAGTGTTCTTGTGCATTGAAAAATGTCGAAGGTAGACACTTTTTCATTTCACACATTAGATGAGGAATTTTTCTCTTCCAATAATTTATATCTTCTTTATGGATTTCTTTAGATGACAACCATCTACAAGTGATTCAAGAAACAAATATATTAACAAGATTTAACAAAAATATAGAGTATATTACATAACAAGTAAAACAGATGGCAATTATAAGATGTATACAACGAATTGAAAAAATCTTGCTACTTACCTCATGTATTTTCCAAGATCATATATAACTTGCTTGACATTGTTGTCAAAGTTGTCTAGGAGAGATACATGTAGAATGTACTACAACAATTACAAAATGATCTTTTCATTATTTTTCCAAAAGTAGTAAACACGATACACTGAAAAGTACATGAATTATACAAGTGTATATAATATACCAGAATAATTACCTTAATGAAGGTATGCCAATCATGCGTTTTCATCCTTGACCCAAATTCACCTTTCTTTGTTATTATATTGTTTATGTTCGCAACAAATCCTGTGGGAAATCAAATTTTTGGTATGACTTCTTTTATAGCATTGCTTTGATTTTCTATTAATAACCAAGGAAAGGCACTTATATTAATTTGGTCTTCATCACTATTTAATTGAATGACATTTTTCATTGCATGATTGGCTTCCTGAATGTCACTACAAATTTTGACAATTTTTTCTTTATGATGCCTTCCATCCAATATTTTTCATAATGTTTCTATTATATTCTTTATGTTATGCATTGTATCAAACAAATGCACAATTTGTAGCCACTCATAGTAGGGAAACCTACTAAATTGTCTGGGATAACTTTTCAGTCCCTATGGAAGCCAACCATTAATGCTTTGACGACCTTCATGAAGCATATAAGTTAAAAAAATTAACAACGACAATCATTGTCAATTACAACATGAGTAAACACAACAAAATATAAAAATATAAATTCAAAACATATCATATATGATAGATAAAAAAATTGATCTGATGTATAACCTTGATGATTAATTCTATTATATTCCAACTTCTATAGGTGAGGTGTCATTCTTTGTGGTTTTGATGTAGTCTCCCCTTTCCCATTGAAAAGATGTTTTTCAGTAGTTCGATACTTATGATTTATATGGAGGAAGTGCCTATACTCATCAAACACCTACTTTGTTAAAATTGTTGAACGACAAGATTTCATCTTTGTACCACAAATTGGATATGCAAATTTTCCCTTTGTTTGAAGACCTGCAAGATCATATATAATTGGATTAAATATGTTAATTTTTATAATTATATATAATGAATAGATTATTTTAAAAATATGCATGATATCTACTTCATCAAATTAAATATTGTTAAAGTGCAATCAAACGTTATAGCATACCACAAAAATGTGTTAGCCCTGGGGCATCATGAATTGTCCATACAAGCATTGCATGGAATTGAAATTGTCTTTGTCCTATTGGTCTAGAGACATCATACATAGTCACGCCATTCCATAACTTTAGTAACTTGTCAATAAGAGGGTCGATATATACATTCATATCCTTAACTTGGTACTTACCTAGTTGAATGAACATAAACATTACATAATTATTATAACCATTTTACTACAATATATATAAATTAATATACATGACTATTGAATGAAAAAAATATGTCATTATGCAAAAAATAAGACAAATGAGATGCTACTACGTTAAAGAAAATTGATGTAAGCAAATACCTAGAACAATTATTAACAACATTATGTGCTCCCTCTTTATTGACATCCATGGAGGAATGATATTGTTGATAACAAAAACAGGCCACCTTGAGTAAATAGATCTTAGCTCTCCAAATGGATTGACATCATCCGCTCCCAATGAAAGCCTAATATTACAAGATTCTTCTTTAAAGTGTGGCCATTTTTCCTCCATGTCCCTAAATGCATAACCATTCACAGGCATTTGAAGAATGTCATCTCCACTTCTATTTTGTGCATGGTAATCCATAAATTGTGCTAAGCTTTTGCACCTAAATAATTGTTGCATACGTGGAATAATGGGAATATAATGAAGAACCTTGCGAGACATC
Source organism: Sequoia sempervirens (assembly GCA_007258455.2). Lineage (NCBI taxonomy): Eukaryota > Viridiplantae > Streptophyta > Pinopsida > Cupressales > Cupressaceae > Sequoia > Sequoia sempervirens. The sequence goes on from VDFB02360525.1 coordinate 5,810, forward strand.
TTTTTTGTTAGTTGATCTGTTTGATATCTACTGATATGAAATTCTGGGCATTCTGTTGCAAATTCCTATTGTTTATGATATATAATATGATCATTGAGACATGCATCTATTGTTTGATACTCCATTCTGATATCTTTCATAATGGCAAATAAATCTCGGTATAAGCGAGGTAAAATATTTGATGGTGGTAACAAAAATTCACCAATCAATCTACAACAAAAAATAATTTGTTGATATAAAGAATAGTAATGGTACATTTTTCATCCTTTATTTACTAGTGATGAACTAACAACAATTAAAATAGATGAAAAAAGATGACATTTATGACATACCTTAACATCCATGCGATTTCTATGTTTGATAAACCATTCATAACTTTCAAGTTCAATAGCAACAATAGAATAGAGAGAAGAGTTGTTTGGGAGCCTTCATAAAGGGGCTCGTATGCCTTCTCAAGTACAAGTAAATCATGAACATCATCAAAGTCATCCTGATCATCACGATCAGCTCTGCCATTAAATGTGTCATGGATCAATGTATTTGTACCATCATCTTCAACTATGTTTTCTAGCACATGATCATCTTCTTCCAAAGGATTATTAACTTCATCTTCGATATTCACAACTCCATATTCATCCACTTGCAAAACCACATTCTCTAGGCCGTGATATTCCATATCATCTGCCCTAGGGCACCCCACCTTTATAATAATGATAGACACAAATAAACCATGATCATGATCAAGTGATTATATATATATATTTAATGTTAAAATGATATAAACATTTACAAATTCAATCAATATAAACACATATAATGAACAACTTACCAATGGACAATAATCATGCCCCCCTTCAACCTGACCATGTTGCCTACAATGTTTCTCAGTTGTTGTGATTGAAAGTTGTCTCATCTTTAATCCCTTGCAATTATTGCAAGGACAATAACATTTCCCGTCACCCTTTCTTTTCAATCTAGCCCACAATCTATCAAGTGTCTCTTCATTTTGTTCTGGACTAATATTATCTAACATGATTTTTCTTTACCGAGCTTGACTATTTAGATCTTCAAAAAATATCAAACTCACACTCCAATAATTTATAGTCATAGACAGATAACAAAATGTAATAATTCTGATATTTTACACCAAAAAATTTTGGCATGCAACCACCCCTACAAAAGAGAAGATAGTTTGAAGTTAATGACCCCAAAAAACACTTTAAAATGTTAATTTCAAAACTTATTAAATTATGATTTTACTATGATTTCCAACTGTTAAGATTCCTAAAATTAGAATATTGAACTTGATCGCAAACTTTCTACAATGATGGAGGTAGCGAGCTAGTAAGAGCAAGTTACCCATTCCTAAGGAGCAACAAGTCATAATCATCATTGCTAATGTTAATACGGATTTATTCTTTTAGTTAAAGATGTAATGTGTCACTTCTTATGAAGAGCTTATCCCTATGGCCCTCAACATTGAGAGAGCCCTAATCGCACAAGGAAGCACACACTAGTAGAATTTGACAAATAAATGACTAGGTGACTAAAAATTTTAGTCACAACAACTAAAAATGACTAAATTCTACTCATTTTTTGCAACTCAGCTATAAATGAGTAAATAAATTACTAGTTTGGTTGTTGATTAAAAATTATTTAGTCACACAAATAAAAATGACTAAATAGTTAGTCATTTATTTAGTTATAATCTATTTGAATAAATAATTTAAGGAATAAAGAATATAGCCCACCAAAATACTCTAAAACTTTAATAAACACCCTAATTTTTTTTGTCAAAATCTTATTGTCAGGCCTAGCCCACCAGAATGGAGTTTTCATTTTAATAAACATACTCTAAAACCTTCGTCAAAACATTATTTTCTAGCATAGATTGCCAAAATGGAGAAGTTTTTCTGTAAAGAATGACAGAGAACGGTGAGGAGATGTGCTTGAAAGGATGCATAAGATTCATTGATGCTTATCTCATTCTTGCTTTGCTCAACAAATCTTACATTGTCCCCCCTACTATTTGTAATCTAGGTATTTACTTGACATATATTTGCATAATCTCAAATTCCTTTAAAGGATTTTGAAGTATCAATGTATCCTAAATAGGGTTTAGAATGATTTCTTTTTTAATTAAAAAAATAAATAAATGATGTATTTCCCTGTAATTAGATAATGTGGAGATCTCCTAAATCTGCCCCAACATACTATCCTATTTGGCACTGTATTCATTAATCCAACTACTAGGGTTTTGCATGTGACATCTTTAATATCTTCATGACCGTGGCTTTTAAATAGATCTCGGTCTTTTCTTTAATCCTTTTCATGGTAACCCTTGAGTTCCATAATCCACCTTCAATCTCTTCTAAGAATGGTGTCTTAAGTTGGACTACATAGTATGCATATAAAAGAAGTCCTTCATACCTGCCATTGTTCCAAACCACCACTCACTTCCTTGCTTAAAATGTTTCCTCCATAAGCACAATAGCATGTTTTAAAATCATGGTTTCCAGTGATTGACCATTAAGCTCACCACTTTCATCATGAAGATACAATGAGATTTTTGTCTTCAAACTCAAGGCATTATGCAAGATAGCATTTTGAATTGTTTTTTGTGTATGATTTGATTTTCTTGCACATTTACTGCTTTGCTAACTTCCTTTAAGACTGGGTATTGCACCCTCAGCTACAAACTCAAACAACTCACTCACTATCACTTGAAGATTCCTTTCATGAGCATCCTTCTATAAAATCAAACTATGCCCAATAGACTGCCTACTTACTATAGGGGACTCATTGTTTCATGGTATTGTAGTTCTTAAGATCCTTCAACCTTATTGACACTACTTCACAATTCACAAGGTATTATTCACTATTCTCCCATCTTTGATGAGTCTCATAACACTACTCAAAAATGCAATCCACTACCTCTATTATACATTAATAGCTAAGAAGAAACATTGAACCTATGATTACCACTGTTACTTCATTTGGAAATTTATTCCCTGATTGCATTTTCCTTGTCTAACACTACCAAAAGCATTTGAAAACCCTTAAGGTCAGCAAGGGGATAAGGAAACTCATTGTTAAAATCTCCACTTTACTATGCAAGGTTTGAGCTTTATTATCTTGTCACTGCTCAGCCTCTTTTTGACTGTCACATCTCAAGTGACTATCATTCTTCTTACCATAGATTGCATTTACAAATGAAACTAAGCTACATAGTGTGCTTGTTATTGGCTACAATCTTTAGATTGCAAGATTTTGTTATTACCTACAATGTCTCAATCTTTCTGGTATTGCAACCTCACTAATCCGCTATAGTTATTGTTTATATTTCTATGGAGGCCTAGGGTTTGTACCCTAATCATCCTCTTACCAATGCATCTATTGGTATTAAAAAAAACCTTAAATCTTGGGTCAGAAAATTAGTTGTCTTGAAAAAGTTGTGGTATGATCTTGGATGTATCCTAGAGTGTGTGGGAAGCTTGTGTTTAATCATTAAGGTATGTAAACCTGATCAGGGAAATGTATCCTATATATCATGGGTCTTTCTTTAATACTTTCCATATTGGCTATTAGTAGATCACATTATTATAGTTTGCGGTAACCCAAGATTGCATTCAAGTATGTAACAAAATTGGTTTGTAGTTTAAGCTATACACTTTTAAGTAACATTCATAAGGTTTAGAAAATCTTGATCACTCTCTAGAATAGCCCATTAAACAAGGGTTGTGCTTGAATGCACTACATAATTGATATAACACAACCACTCTGCATATCAACCAAAGTTATAGGCTCTTTATTGCAGCAAGAGGTAATCACTCTTCGATCATGCTCTAATTGCATCCTAACCTATTAAACTTGAGACAACCTGAATGCACCCAAAGATGATTGACACCTACATTATACAACCTGAATTAACTACATTATGTGAGTGCCTCCATTTCTATCACAACATAGCCACATTAAACTTGGGTCACACATGAATGCATCCTATATTTTTTATAGCACAGTGTGCCACATGACCAATACAGTTATGGATCACATAATTACAGTCATAAGAATCTGTTCCTTGGTTGTGATCTTATGGTGATTCCACACAACAAAATCTGGACATGAAATTCTCAAAACCCCAAACCTCTAAAAATGAAATCTAATGAGATGTTGCTTTAAAATATGATTTTCAAACCTAGAACTACAAATCTGACCTCACAACTAAATTCTGCAAAAAGACAATGACTACCCTCAACCTGGCGATATCTTCTTGAATTTTTTCTTATTTTTCCCATAAAAATCATCCTTAGTTCTCCACAAACTGTGTCAAGTAGAGCAAAACACTGTCGCAATAAATCATGCGCGAACTCACTTTTCTTTATGTCAGCCACAATTTGATTTTTTCTATTTTTCATGTTTGTCAAAATTTTGATGAAATTGATAGTTGACATTTCAACGAAACCCAGGTTTGTCAAAATTTTGATGAACATCGGGGATAAACTTTCAAAAAATTAAAAATTACACATCAAATTTTACAAGCACCTGATGATACATTAAATTATACATATTTCATCAGACATTTTTGTTGGATTTTGCAATCAAATGAGTTAGTGCAAGTAAAATTAAACATAGTTTTGTTTTCCATAAATGAAATGCTCACAAAAATCAAATTCAAGATTATAATTAGAAAAAACTTCAACAAGTTTTTTATTTTTCAAGGTCCTTAGACCCTTTTCTTGAATTGGCCAAGTCTCTAGTGCCATAATATAGTTTTCTCTATAAGTAACTTTGATTCAGAAGAAAGAGCACCCTTGGGTACCCAAAATCCATGACCATCTGTTGAAGGTGAAACCCTCACCTCTTCCACAAACTTTCTTTTCATAGAAGTACTATTGCACTCAATAGTGCATGAATCAAGCTTATACAATGTACCATATCTGACACCTCTAGAAATCACCATAGCACCTCTAACCATCTTGCATCTTGCATAAGAAAATACTACCTAATACTTGCATCTATTAGTTTACTCACAGATAAAAAGAATTATGCTAAACTAGGGATATGTAACACACCATTAATCTTTTTTATTCTACCATCAAGAAATATAATTTTAAATTTATCACGACCAATAATGTCTAAATGAGAATCATTTCCCAAGTACAAATTTCCTCCATCAATTTTTTCATATTCAGAAAACTAATCTCTATTAAAGGTCATATGGAAAGATGCGCCTAAGTCAATTATCCAAGCATCATTACTTGCACAAGTTGCCAAAGTTGCAATAAATGCGTCACCATCTTCCTTCTTAGACTCAAAAGCATAATCAAATTTCTTCTTTTTCTTCTTATTTTCTTCTTTGCAATCCTTACAAACATGTCCAGGCATACCATGGTTCCAACAAATAACTTTGGACTTTCCAAGAGACTTAGATCTCCCCTTAGACTTGGATTTTTCACACTTCTCATTCTTTTTTCCTTTTTCCTTAGGTCTTCCACGAACATTCAGGGCCTCCTTGGCATTGATGGATAACTTCCTCCTCATCTCTTTAGAAAGAAAAGAACCCACCACATCTTTAGTCTTCAATATAATAGAAGAACTCCTAATTGCCATAACAAGAGAATCCCACGAATCAGACAAGGAACAAAGCAAGATCTGACATTTCTCTTCCTCGTCTATTTTGAAACCAATTGATGTCAACTAACCACCAACATATTGAATGCTTCCAAGTGGTCTGTAATTCATCCACCCTCTTCCATTCTCAAAGAATATAATTTCTTCCTCAAGAAAATCTTGTTCACTAAAGATTTGGATTGATACATCTCACCAAGCTTCTTCCACAGTTTTTGTGTAGAGGTCTCTTCATAGACATTGATTAAAATAGAGTCTACCAATGACAATCTGATTATACCCTTGGATTTACTGTCCATAACATCATACTGAGTAGCTTGAGTAGGATCTATAGGCTCTGAAACATTCTCATCAAGAAAATCCCACAAATATCGATCTATCAACATATCCTCCATCTTTAGATTCCACATTTCAAAATTATTTCTAGAAAATTTATCCGCCTCTATTATCCTCGATGAAATTTCCATCTAAAATTACTACAACAAGATCACAAAGTGTCTTCTGCACAAGCTCCCACTCAAATATGGATTAGCTCAAAAAACCCAACAACCCACAACTGAAACCAAAGGTGATCAAGCTTTAATACCACTTGTAAGGAAGCTAACGTAGCAGAAAAATTCCAACATTAATATTGAGAGGAGAATAATGCAAAATTTTACAACTCTTTAAAAATTATAGAATTTTAAACAAAAATAGACATAAATATCATGCATACCACAACACAGTGATTTATGTGGGGAAAACTCTTTTAGGAGAAAAACCACACACTCCAAAAGCCACCCAATCTATTATTCAAAAAACACAAAGATTATAATAAACTTGTAGAGCAAGATACTCACAGGAGTATCACCACTTAGAGATCTAGAGACAACACAACCACTATCACACTCTCAGAATACATCACAATACATAGCCATAATACAATTCCCTCATAAGATAGGGTTTCTTTCTAGGGAAAGTCAAGCTTAATAAGTTATTAATTGACAGATATGAGACATATTAAAATGATGAACAATCTAGATTTACAATAATAAAATATAAATAAACTTTCCTTTCAAGGGGACTACCCCTGATCCCCCACTAGGGAACACTTCTCTTAGACCCAGGTATGTGCAGGATCATCATGGGAAAAAAAGGCCCTTAAGTGGTGAAAAATTTAGAAAAATCAGAGTTAGGCAACTTGACGTAAAAATTTGAATAAGTTATCTATATTATTTCAAAAATATGTAAGAATAGAATCTATCTAGCAAATTGAATGTATTTTCTAAACTACTAGGTTTATTTGAAAAAAATTTCTATTTGATGAAAATTTCAAATTTCAATCCAATAGTACTTAAATTTTAGGGAAAAAATAAGAAGTAGGTGTCTATCTAACCACTCTAACCACAATAAAATGATAATATTTTTTTATAACATTTTAGATATAATTAGAGGACTCATGTCCAAATGTGATGCATATTTTTTGTAATTTTTTTCCATATAAATAATTAATTATGATTTTTATTACAACTTTTAAAAAATATTAAAACTTGTATGTCGACCACCTTAACTTGGTCAAAATTCATGATTTTTTTTCTTTTAATCCTATAGTATGTGAAGCATAGAATGCACGTGTTTTGATTCAAAAATGTGATACCATTTGAAAGCTATAGATGTTTTTCAATCACCTATCAATCAGACTTTAGTCATAATTTAAATAGAAAATGAATAATAATTATTTATTAAATTCAAAGTAAAACATAATTTATATTGGTGGAAAGCTGAGAATATCCTTTAAAAACCATTTTCATTTCATCAATTTTGGTTAAAAAAATTCGTCAACCACATACCCTACACATACCCATCATATCGCCACTTTTTGTCCCATCATGATCTTGCACATACCCACCTTAGCCGAGGGGACGATCCCTTGGACCCCTCATGGGGGGAATCCCCCCATGCCCCCCTTATCATCGTATGTAATTACAAGGTTGAGACACATTTCCTCAACACATTTATGCTCTATTCACAAGTTTATACATTGTCCTCATCCATACAGTCAATCATCTCCCTTAGGTGTTTCCACTCTATTATTAGGTAGCTACATTTTTCTTACAATCATGCTTTATAAGTGTTTGTACTTTGATCATGAGCATATATGTTATCATTTTTGTACATTCCCAATTAGTCCCTCTTTGTTAGGCATTTGCACTTTGGTCACACACACGTATATGTTGTTTCTATCTATACAACCCGATCATCCATCATAGGCATTTTCACTCTATCCACAGGCATATATGCTATCCTTTTTGTATGTTTTTTATATTCCTTTCCTCTATAGAAGAATGTGTTACCTGATAGGCATTTACACTACCTACAGAGGTGTATGTGCTTTATTCTTGGGTGAATCCACTTTCCATAGAAAAATTGAGAGTGAACCCTTTTAACTAGTGAAATCCCTCATTGTTCCAAGGCTATTCATGTAATAAAAGAAATCCATCATCATCTAATCTTTCGTATATCTATTTTTGTGTAATAAAATTCTAAAATTCATCAAGTCATCCATTTGATCACACGAGGACATCCTAGGATACCTCTAATTATCATAATTATCATTAGACTTGCAATTTTAGCCCCATATACATTGATTTGAGAACATTTACATACAATACGATCAATCAATCAATCCTTTTCATCATGATTTATACTCTCTTAGGAACCTAGTCTATCTTGAGTTAATCATCATTATCAGCCATATCAATTTGCTTCAATTGGGTATGTGCAGGATCATCATGGAAAAAAAAAGGCCCTTAAGTTGAGAAAAGTTTAGAAAAATCAGAGTTAGGCAACTTGTCGTAAAAATTTGAATAAGTTAACTATATTATTTCAAAATTATGTAAGAATATAATCTATAGCAAATTGAATGTAGTTTCTAAACTACTAGGTTTATTTAAAAAAAGTCTCTATTTGGTGAAAACTTGAAATTTCAATGTAGTACTTAAATTTTAGGGAAAAAAGAAGAAGTAATTGTCTGTCTGACCACCCTAACCACAATAAATTGATAATATTTTTTTATAAAATTTTAGATATAAATAGAGGACTCATGTCCGGATGTGGTGCATATTTTTTTGTAATTTTTTCTAAGTAATTAATTATGAATTTTTTATTACAACTTTTAAAAAATATAAAAACTCGTATGTATGACCACCTTAACTTGGTCAAAACTTCATGATTTTTTTTTTTAATCTTATAGTATGTGAAGCATAGAATGTGATGTATGTTTCAGATTCAAAAATGTGATACTATTTGAAAGCTATAGATGTTTTTCAATCAACCTATCAATCAAGACTTTAGTCATAATTCAAATAGAAAATGAATAATAATTATTTATTAAATTCAAAGTAAAGAAAATTTATATTTGTGGAAAGCTGAGAATATCCTTTAAAAACCCTTTTTGTTTTATCAATTTTGGGTAAAAAAAAGGTCATCAGCCACATACCCTACACATACCCATCATATCGCCACTTTTTGGCCCATCATGATCCTGCACATACCCAACTAAGGGAAAATTTTGCACTGTAATCATCCTCCATGCTTGAGAAAATTTCCTATCTCAAGTACAATTGTATCTAATGCAACCATCACCATCATCATAATCATCCAGTTCACCCAAAAATGTGAGGCTCCCTCAAGTAACAAATCATCCAATCATCATCAACCTAAGTTCTCAAATTTCATAGGTGTATCATATCAATCAATCATTTATCCAATCCAATCAAACATCTTGTAAAATAGATGCTATTATCAATCCAATTTGATTGATCGTCTAATTTGTCATCTAGTCAATCAATCAATTATCTGATCAATCTCTTTAATCAATCATCTTATCATCATCATTTAGTCTTGTCCTTAGGTCCTAAACATCTCCATTATCTAAACATCCTCACTTTCATGCTCATTGTCACTCAATTGTTCTATGAGACTTATGGAACAACAAAAACAATAACTTCAGGTTCACCAATCACCTTATCCTCCTAATACACCTACTAACAAAGCATACCAATAATCCAAGATACCTAGTTAGCTCCCCAAATCAAGTCAAACTTGGTCTTCTCTCGAGGAGGGAATGGTAATTCAACATGAGTTCATTATGGAGGAATCCAATACCTTAGCAATCAAGCAATGTTCAAATGACTGATCATACAATCCATGAGCATTCTAAAAAAATTCTATCTTCACTACTCATACATGTGCTAGACCCCCTCCTAGATGTGATATGCAACAATACTTGGGTATGCCTAGGCCCTTTGCACCTCAAGCCCCTCTAGTAGCTCAGGTTCCTCAACCTCCACCAGTTTCCTAAGCTCCTCCCTGAGACTTTGGTATCAACTTGGGTTTGGGAAAGATGTGTTTGTTTGGATTCCACCTTCTCCTCTTCAAATTTGAGTTATGGGAGTTGGACCTAATACTAGTAATCCTTGGGGATCTACAAGAATGCCATCCACATAATCCATCCCATAAAATCATTTGAATCCACCATCAAGGAATACTAGGGGAAATGCATCTAATGCTCTGGCTTCTAGGCCTCCTCATGTCCCCCTCATACCAACATGACCAATTTACAAAACTTCTAGTACATATGTTCCATATTCATCACAAGGTCCACCACTTGTATAAAACACCTCAATTCAATCCAAAACATTCTATTCCACCACCATATAATCCACCATTACCATCCTATCAGTGACAACCACCCTATCAACAACAAAAACCACTATCCCAACCTCTAGTTACATCTCAACCTCAACAACAACCTTCATCACAACCCCAAGGTAATCCATCATCACAATATCAACAACAACCACCACAACCTCCTATTACTCCATGATAACAAAATATCTCACAAGATCCTAAATATCATTATTATCAACCAAAAAAAACCTCAGTACTATCCATCGTACATCAATCCACAACAACCCCCATCTAATATGTTCCAACATCAACCCAACACACAACAACCACCACATATACCCTGGAACAAAAAACATAAAACTACCAATCTAATCAACCCATCCATCACAACCTCCTCCATCTTATGGAGGTGTTTCATAAACTCCACCACAATATCAACCCGCACCATCATCATACTATCAACCTCCACCATTTCCAAAGAAATCATATGTGAATCAATATCAACAAGCACCATCATATACTCAACCCCCATCCACATACACTAATCCACCACTTGATTCATCATATCCACCACCATATTCATATAATCAATATTCTCCTCAAGACCAATCCAATCCAGTAGTTCCTTCCCCATCAGTTCCTTTGAATAAAGAATGGGAAGAAATGAAAGTTTTTTTAAAGGACTTACAAGTAGGAACTTCATCCAAAAATTCCTTCAAGTTTGGAGAATTTTTTCCATACCTATTTGATCCTTCAATTGACACTATGTACCCTTCCCTCAACATTTTGAAATTGCAAAGTTTGATAGGCTTATCCTTTCGAGGGATAGAGGCTAGATGATAATGGAGTAATGAATCAAAAACTTGTTGTAACTCACTAGTCAAATCTGATCTCCTTGAAGGACTAAAATCATCCACATCACCTCAAGGCTTGATTGCAATTTGGCTTGATTTAATTTGAACACCTACAAGTGTTAGTGCTCACAAAACAAATGATCATGAAACATGAATAAACTTACATAAAACATGATGAAAGATTGACATGTTTCTTTACTAAAAATAATGTTGCAATAATGTTGATAAATCTGCTCTTTATTGTCCTCAATTAATTTTAGGATCTTCAATTTGCTCCCAAATTTCCTCTAAGGATTAAAGTGATGAAAATACTATACGTATTTATATGCAATTTTTCAAATTTCTAGAAAATTAAATCCTGATGGCCAACAATTAGAATTTGAATTTCAAATAATAAATTACTAATTCAAACATATTTAAATTTGGGGCCAAATTAAGAGGACATGAGCACCCTTGTCCATACCCAATTTTTTGGAATTTAACAAGTTGAGGGAAAAATATTCAATCCATACTTTAGTTTTTTTACATTGGAATTTTCAATAAATATTTAAAATGGGTCAAGATGGGAAATTAGGTGTATAATTAGGTCCAAGCACTTAGGAGGGAGAAAAATCTACTATGTAATTCTCAAGGGTGATGATTTACGATGCTGTAGAAATTACCTTCGTTCAAAGGTTATTTACCTTATTAACCTTTAAATGAAGGTTCATGTCCATTCAAATGTTTTTTCTACTCACCTTCAAATGATGATGTTTCTTATTTTTCACCCTGTCTAAATTGAAAAATATAATGTCCCAAGTTTGGGACTCACTATTGTGGGTTTACCCTAACAAGATATATCTTAATGCCATAAGACATATATTTTTTGAGGTTCTTGTTGCTCTTGATACTAAGCCACCAATATAGCCTATTGTGTCTAGAGCGATTTTACTCTTTATTGTTAATAGCTTATGTGATTCTCTTGTCTTTTCCTATATTTTCTTATGATATTCAATTATAATGAGAATGCATTAGGGGGCCTACTATAGATGGTTAGAAGATTTTTAACATCATTCATAGCAATTAAGTCTTGTTGTTGATGTACAAAGATGGAAGACATGATAAGTAGTGATGTAACATGCAAATATAATTGAGACTCATATAGTTAAAACTAAGATTAATGTAACAATGACTAAAATGTTTTAAATGTAAATGTTGTGTGATGCGAATCAATAGTTATAAATGACTTAGAATTATGTCCTTAAATAAAATATCTATCAAACATGTCTACCTAATAACAAACACACTCTAGGAATGCAACTTGGGAAGCTAGAGATTTCAATCATAAATTGATAGAACTAGGTTGTAGGCAATAATTGTTAGTGTAGCCTAATCCAAAAAGACAAATATCTTATGAATATGGCCATTCATAATTAAAATAATAAACAAAATAAATCTTGAACCATAGATTTTGGAATTGATTAGGGTTGCTATGTGTCTTTTGCTTAATTAGGGTCTTTCACCTAATGGAAAGAGATAGATCCCACACCAAAAATCTAGGTGGTTCACTCAAACTAATGTATGTATGATGAAGTTATGACTAAATGCAATGATATAGATGCAAAAAAGTGATAAAATTGACTGATTATGTATGCAAAACTAATGAAATATGAAATGTTTGAAAACACAGTGACATTTACAAAATACTTAAAATGATGAACAAAAATGCAAATAGAATCAAATAGAAAGCTGTAACTCAGAATATGTGCACTTGTGAGATTGATGGAGATTGGAAACAACTTTGAAAGTATGGAAATGTTGACTTTTTGACTGACTAGGACTCATTCACCACCCTGGGTGAATCAGTTCTAGGTCAGGGTTTCTGCCAAATGGGTATTAGAATCTGCATTCAACTCTGGCATGCACCTCTAATGGGACTCATTCACCATTCATGGAGAATCAATCCTTTTTTAGTTTTCTACAAATTCAAGTCTCAGACCTATACCTTGTCACCCACACAACACTTCCTGACAGAAACTCGAATCAGAATCTCAAAAAATATGTACAAAATAGCTTAAAGTTTGTTGTCTAATGGGGGTTTTGCCTTGGTCAAACCCCTAATTTGGTAATCAAACCTTGAATGAATAAAATATTCATAAAACCCTAGCCTTAAGTGTGTCTAAGATTAGGAAGATTTGAAGTAAGACAAAACCTTATTCTAATGTGCTAGAATAAGATGAGAAAATGTGGTTTGAATGATGCAAGACTTCAATCCTAGAAACCCTACAACATCTCAAATGAATGAAAATGACATGCAAATGTTATGCAAACCTTAAATATAAAGATAGAGAGAAATGGAAGATGGAATCACTTTGAAAACAAGTCTTTAGGTGTGATTTGATGGCTAGTTGCATCTCCTCAACCTATATTTCTCCATGATTAACCATAGGCATCCATCATCAACTCTTTCCAATCTTGGATCTTGAATAAGGAGTGAGCTTGAAGACCTGTGAAAACCCTAGTTTGCTGCCTTAAAGCTTCAACTTTGTTGCAAAAAATGCTAATGAAACTTATTGTCAAATACTCTTAATATTTGACTTTTGATTTTGCTTTGTAAAAATGACTAAGAGATGTGAAAAATGACCTAAAATGTGTATTTATAGGCATCAACACCTAATTTTCCTATTATTTAGACCTAAGAGGCTGACATCCAGTGAAAAATTAAATTAAATTGATTAAATTTCTATTCAAAATTGAATTTCCCCCCAAAAGGGACTCATTCGCCACCCTTGGCAAATGGGGCCCACTAGAGGGGACTCATTTGCCCAAGGTGGCGAATGGGTCCCACTTTTGGTTTTTGGAGGTGGGTTTTTAGGATATGAGTTAATTAAGTTTTTTGTCGGGATTTAGATGATTTTCAAGTGAAACGAGCCTCTAGATAAAAAATAATGGGTCTTAGGGGCCTATAAATGTTGTTTTGAAGAATGAATAATGTAGGGGTACTCAAAAGTAGGTCCAAATTGAGCATGAAATTGTTTCTTTTCTCAAGAGTGTCCAATTTTCTATGCCACAAATCTCAATGATAAAGTAAAAGTAAAAGTCAATTAGTATATCTAACTAAATGAAAACAAAACATACATTTATGGCATCTCCACAAAATGCATAAAAGATATAAGGGGCTAAAAGTAAATGATAGTATTTTTAACAATTTTTTTTTTATCAATATCATAGATTGTGAGAGCATAAGATTGCTAAACTTGTTTAACACATTAGAATCATTTAACATGTTAAAATCAAACATTAAAAATTGAAATATTTTTTTTTAAATCCCTAAACTCATCTAACATCATAGAAAAATAAAAAATTCAATTGATTAAAAGGGAGAATAAAATAATACACAACAAAAGCCAGCTAAAAAGAAATAAGACATAATTGCCTAGAGTTGCTCAAATTTTGTGTCAGCTCGTTACTACGGGTCGGCGTACATGCACTCCAAGCTCGCTGGGATGATCCGTACCTTTCACTTCCCGAAATTTCAAGCTGATATGTACCTAGTGAACGGCAAGTAAAACGGCGTAGAGTTACCGTGGTATATATAATGGGTCATGGTTGTCGGACCATGGCGGCCATTAAGATAGGCATTATTCGTTTGATGGAATAACGTAGCGCTCAGCTATGATTACCTCGTACAATTCACCATCTATTAGATTCCCTGCTTTTAAATAAAATACATAGAGGCAGCATTTTTGGACCTCCGTGCAAAGCTTTTTTGTTGGAATGTTCAGTCTTGCCATCGTGCTTGAATTGCGACAGTTTTGTGGATGGTGGGAAGACTTTTCGTATACCGCACTCACCAAGAATAGCTAAACAATTCAATGACGCAGACATTTATTTCAACCATGATGTTGTAATCCCATCCCCCAATAATAGCTATTATTAGCTTATAAATATCAATACTGATTTGCATAAGCAAGCATTCAGAGCACTCAGAAGTCATCGGTGTCAGAATATATGTTACTTTGCCTTTGATTACTGCAATATTTGCTTCCTACATTGTTGCTGAGAAGAAAAAGTAGACGACATTCGGCTTTCAGAATGTCGTTATGCTCAGCATATTACTCGATGGCGTCCGCAGTTGTGCTCCTTACATTCGCTGCTTCAGCAACAGCACAGATTCATCACACATTTGTTGTATGTCCTTCGTGTCTCTGTGAATTAAGTAGCTGCTTTCAACAATTTTTAGAATTTAAGTTCTAGCCCAGAATAATTACGCATAATGCAAAGCTATTTCCTAGGCAACCTAAGGAGATTCATCATCTTGTTTCTTTGATTTCTTGTTATTGAGTTTTCAATCGATTTCTAACTTGTGATATAGCCGATACGTCGATCTTATTTTGATCATATCCAAATCTTGTTCATTAAGACAGATCATAGCTGATTTCTGTTGCAGATTTTTTCGCTAGGTGATACTGAAATAAACTTTTTGGTTTGGATTCGGGCAGATTGAAGCGACGCGTATTACTAGGCTATGTGAGGCGCATAGAATAATCACGGTGAATGGGCAGTTCCCTGGTCCAACTCTGTATGTGCGCAATGGCGACAAAGTTAGAATTGAAGTAATTAACAGATCCAAGTATAATGCCACCATCCACTGGTAAATCTTCTCTCTGAACGCTTTACATTGACACATCACACTTGTAGGCTGCTATACGGCCGTTTCTTGGAGTATTGTAACGCTTTTATAATATTAATAGTAAATGAAATTAATCTAATTGATTGTATATAAATACTCTGCTATATATAGACTGTTTCTTATGCATAACGTTTCCAAATTCCGTTTCGTTGCCGTTACGGTTTCACGTTTCTGTTTGTGGTAACAAAGGTAGAGTGTGATACAGACTGATTGCATACGTTTGTTTGTCAGGCATGGAGTGAGACAGATTCGCACGGCATGGTCTGATGGACCTGGGTATATAACCCAATGCCCCATTCAAACAGGAGGAAAATTTACATACAGGTTCACCATTGTTGAACAGGAAGGAACGTTGTGGTGGCATGCCCATGTCTCGTGGCTCCGTGCAACAGTTCATGGAGCAATTGTTATCTATCCAAAGAAAGGAAGCTCTTATCCATTTCCTCAACCATATTCAGAGGTTCCCATCGTGCTAGGTAATCAAAATTGCTGAAACTGTGTGTGCTCTGTTTTATACCAGTCCCCTGTTTCTATGAATAAAAAAATGCTGCAAATGAAGTGCTGTTTAGAATAAAAAAACATTAAAAAACAATTTTATATTAGTAAAGAAAGCTTTATAAATTGTTGTTGCTTTTTTTTCTTTTTCAATATAAATATTTTATTACTATTTTATTTTATTTTAAAATTATTTAAGAGCTCTTAATTTATTCATATTGTTTTTAATTTTTTAAAATTTATTTAGAAGTTATTTTACTTAATTCAGATTTATTGTATTTTATCTAGTATTATTTAAAAATATTCCATTTTATTTACATAGTTTACTTTATGTTAACTTAAAGAGTTATTAATCAAAGAGGGGTTATTATGTGTTTACAAAAAATTCTATTTTAACATTTGAAAAGTAAAACAATAAATTATATGACTAGAAGTGATTTTTCTATCATCAATATTTCAATCCCTATCACTATTAATATATCCAACAAGTTCAAGCTTAATGTTCTCCATTCTAGATCCCTTTAGTAGATATTCATTTTATGGATCAAACTTAGTTTGACGAAAACTCATTTACAAATTATGAATTCTTTCATTTATAAGTATTCTAATTTCCTTCTCGACATTTATAATCTTATTACTTTTACTTTGTTAATATCTTGATATGTATTTTACAAATTATAACATCGTTTCTTAGACTTATTTATCACTACAACTCTTGAAATTATATTAACTCATCCTATTTATATGAGAAGACCATTTTGTTTATGAGTTAGGCCATTAAAAGTTTTTTGGTCAATTAGAATAAGTACCACTACTATTGTGAACAAAATAGTATATTCAATCCGAATGCTTTCATAATTATGACACTTCTCTTTGAACTATCAAATTTATTAGGTCCAAAATGTTTCTAATCCATTACTTAATTAATTAGCTTTGATACCATTTTTTTGAAATTAATGTATCTATTCTATTTAAGATTAATGATAAGCTACTTTTGAACTAATTATTTATTTAATAACAAAAACTGAAAATATAGAAATATTTATATTGAAAAACAAAGAATAATGTACAAATAAATTTAATATTGGCATACAAAGCTTCATAAAATTTTGTTACACCTTCAATAAATTTCCTTAACTCAATTCATTATATCTACTATTAATCATAATTTTATAAAAAAAAAAAAAGCATTTCTAAAAAATTCTAAAACTTTCTTTCTATGTAGATATATTCTGAAAAAATAAATATACTCTAAAATGTTCTATATATAAAACTCTCTTGTAGGTTTAAGTCTTGTATGTGTCTATATATATGTATGCAATAAATAAAATAATTTTAGAGTAAAATTAAATAATACTTAAATAAATTAAATAATTATAATATTTGACATTTTAAAGTAAA
Source organism: Sequoia sempervirens (assembly GCA_007258455.2). Taxonomy (NCBI): domain Eukaryota; kingdom Viridiplantae; phylum Streptophyta; class Pinopsida; order Cupressales; family Cupressaceae; genus Sequoia; species Sequoia sempervirens. Next base: position 23,534 of record VDFB02360525.1, read on the forward strand.
TGTATTTAAGATATCTATTCTAATTATTTATATTTTTTTTTAAAAATTATATTAAAAGAATAAGTTACAATCAAAGGTTTTTTTTTTTTTTAATTACAATTAAAAAAGAAAGAAAAACACAACTATAGTCTCACTCTACAATATTTTTTATTATTTTTTAAATTTGATATTCTCAACACATTAGAAAATAGGACATGGAAATGTACTAGTGTCTTTTGTAGAGCTCAAAGCCTACAACACAATTTCTTTTATTATTTTATTATTAGCTTTATGTTTTTTTACAAATTTACTATAAGTGGGTTCTTATAATCAAACAAAAGAATGACTAGAAATTAAAAATAATAATAAATTATATTTAAAAAATTTGAAGAATATATGACACACTAGAGGATAGTATCCTCTCCAAAAGAGTATAATTTAAGTTTTAATGATAAAAAATTATACAAAATTTGAAGTTCCATGGAGACTATGATGTTCTAATGAAGTTTCACTTTAAAATGTTATTACAAAAACAATCATCATCAAAACAAATTCTATGCATTATATATTGAAGTTACTTATTTGAAAAAAAAAATTGTTTGTTATTTTTTGTGAATTGCCATTGACCTCACTTTATTTTTTTGAAATTTTTCACTATTCAAATTCTGTTCTTAAATTTTTTTTAAATATCAAACTAATTTTTTATTATTTTTAAAATTAGAAGTATGTTCTACATTTCATTAATTTACATAATGAAGCTCAAATCAACTTTTTAAAGATCTAATAATGTAATTATGTTTTTTTTGTAATTACTAGCTTATTGATTAGATGATATATATTACTTTTCTAATTTTGAAAGGTTTAAGATTTTGGAAGGTTTAAGACTGAATAAAATATGCATAAAGTAATTTGAAATTATTGAATTTAGCTGCTATAAATATAATATGTTAAGAAATTTACAATTGTGTTGCAAAGTAATTTCCTAGTAGAATTGAGATTGAAACCTAACTAATTGTTGAACATTAACATTGTCTTTCACTACAAGTATTTATGAACAAAACTTAAACACTATTCATCCAAATTAAGAAATTTCTTTCAAATGTGACACCGTGTGTGCAATTTTAGAAACATGTTTTTTCTTTATATGTATATCTATTTGAGATAACCAATGGAATTAAAATGGCTTAGGGACTGTGTGGGTTAGAAAATGAGTTACATTTGAATAGAATACCAACTGACTACCAAAAGAAGTAGTATCTCAATGGTGAAGAACCCTAATAACAAATAGAAAGTCCTAGGTTCAATTCCTATCTACTCCATGAAAAACTAACATGATATCAAAGCCAAGATCAGCAGTGCTAGGCAACCTAAAATCCTTGAATGCCTACAGTGTGACAAAGGACTGATAGCTCAGTAATAAAACATCAGATCAACAAATGAAAAGTTCTAATTTCAACTCTAACTGATTCTGACTAATTCTTGATTATATAAAATATATTAAGATTTAAATTCCACATAAATTGTTACTCTAATATAGTGCAGCAAATACCCTACTCTGATTAGGAAATGAAAATTCTGAAATACTCAGTAGGTTTCGAGTATGCCATAGGCGTTAGGAACAGAATATCTGCGCCCTTCTATTTCTCAATGCACTGTCTTTTAATTTTATAGCACACTACACATTTGTCACATTGAAAAGGGCATTTGTGCATTTTTTTTCTTTTCTGGTCGTCTTCAAAACCCCACAATACTGTAAAATGTTTCGGATACCTGCACCACCATAACTCTCAAGTTACCCAATGCAATAAAATAGACCCATTTCTTCTTGGTAGTTTTAGTGTTTCCGCAAGCTGCGCATCAGTCGTTTTACATTAATTTCATAAATCCTATTGCACTTCTGACAATCTACAATCTCTAAATTCAAGCTCGATGCAAATAATCAATTTCCAAGTTTTCCACCCTAAAACATGTGCAGTTTAGACGCATAAACATCAATATATATGTAAAATCAAAGCTCCGATTCGAGAGAAATTTCTTAATAAGTGGCGAGTCAAGTATTTCGTGGTCGCAAGGGTTCCCTCGGCATGCAAAATGTATAATGAAGTTTTCTTTTTTCATAGAATACTCAAAAAAGCAAAATGTATAATGAAGTTTTCTTTTTTCATAGAATACTCAAAAAAGCAAGCTTGTTCATTTCAATTTCATCTTACTTTAATTGCTATAAATAAGTTTGTTGGTTTTTATCTTGTTTTATTATATTATATTCGCATAAAAGAACTTTGAGAATGACATCAAACTCCAATTTAAGAAAGGAGAGGTAGAAAGATGTCAAATTCTAAAGTAAAATAAAAGGTTAAATTTTAATTGAATGTATAAGTGATCAAATTATTACGTAATAAAAGTTATAGGCTGAATAGGAAAATGTAGGTCATAGTTATTAGGAAGGTCTTGGTTATTAAGAATAGGTTGTTAACTTCTTCATTAAAATGTTCATTTGATAATTAAGTTTAATTTTTGATGGGAGATAGAAAAAATGCTATAGGATAAAATTTTCCATGATTTGAAACTATTCAAACCAACCATGTTTATTCTGCCCAAATTTTTTGTTGAGGTAGCTAAATATCATCAGAACTATGTCCACAAGCCTTACAATTATCTTGATCCCAACAACCTCCACAAGCCTTGTGATATGAAGAAGTTATTACGACTTTGGCAACACTCTAGTAAGCAAGAAACACTTGTAAATGGTCAACTTTAAACACAACTTTATTGACTTGCACTTATATATGCATGACAATATTAAAATAAATCTAACATTAAAAATTTCTTGAACTTTTGATTTAAAAAAACATAAAATAACATTCAAAGTATATTACAATAATCCAACATCAAAAGCTTCTCAAATTTTGATCTAAAGTTTCTAAGAAAATCGATTAAAAATAATAATAATTGAACAAATCAAACTTGAATGGAAAGAATTATGTATAATAATTTTTTCATTTTTTTTCCCTTTAATTTCCATTAGAGCTAAACAAAGAGTTCGAAAGAATGATTAGTCACGTATTGAAATGACTCTAATTTGTAGAAATGACTATTTTAGTTCATTTTGTTGTTGTTTTAGATCCATAATATAAACTACCTTTATTAAACAGGAGAATGGTGGAACAAAGATCCTGAAGCGGTTGAAAGGCTATCAATTCAAACAGGAGGTGCACCTAATATATCCGATGCTTTTCTCATCAATGGTCAACCAGGAGATCTTTATCCTTGCTCAAAATCAGGTATATAGTTATTTAAAGTAAAAAACAAGCTTTAATGTTAGCGATTCAACATGGAATTGATAAGCTAACTGTTTAAATGCAGGAACATCTAAAATCTCTGTAGAACATGGAAAAACATACCTTCTACGTATTGTCAATGCTGCAGTCAATAATCACCTCTTTTTCAAGATTGCATCACACAATCTCACAGTGGTAGCGGTAGATGCCTGCTATACAAAGCCATACACAATAGACGTAATGATTATAACCCCTGGCCAGACTGCAGATGTTATTCTCAGAGCCAATCAACCCATAGCCAAGTACTACATAGCTGCCAGCGTATACACTACTCAAGCTATTGGATTCTTTGATAACACCACAACAACTGCCATTCTTAACTATGTGGGTTCTCACTCATCTGCCACCCCATCCCTTCCACGGCTTCCAACATACAATGACACTGCAACTGTGACTAAATTTAATAAAGGATTACGAAGCCTAGCTTCAGCAGAGCACCCAGTGGACGTTCCCCAGACCATTGATAAAAAACTCCTAATAACCGTAGGACTCGGTTTACGTCCCTGTCAAACTGGCAAGACCTGTGAAGGTCCTAACAACACTAGAATAGCTGCTAGTATGAACAATGTATCTTTTGTCCTGCCAGATATCGCCATCCTTCAAGCTTATTACTTTGGTGTTAATGGCGTCTTTACAACTGACTTTCCTTCAAACCCACCAATTGTGTTTAATTATACAAGCGACAATATACCCAGAAGCCTTTGGTCACCAATTTCTGGTACAAAAGTTAAAGTTCTAAATTACAACACTACAGTTCAGGTGGTGTTCCAAGCAACGAATATCTTCCAGCCTGATGATCATCCAATGCATATTCATGGTTATGATTTTTATGTGGTTGGAGAGGGTTTTGGTAACTATAATGCTCGAACAGATCCGCTCACATTCAATTTGGTTGATCCACCACAACGAAATACTGTGGGAGTTCCTGTCGGTGGGTGGACTGCTATCAGATTTAAAGCTGACAATCCAGGTAACAAACGTATAGCTTACATTCTTCTCTCATGATTAAATGATACATGGATTGAAACTGAAAGTGGAAGAATATGTGAAAATTAGTGAATGAGCATGATTTGTGCAGGTGTTTGGTTTGTGCATTGCCATTTTGATGATCATATGACATGGGGATTGAATATGGTCTTCCTGGTGAAGAATGGCCATGGACATTTGGCAACCTTGGAGAAGCCGCCTCCTAACCTCCCGAGATGCTAGCTCAACGAAGCATATCATCTCAATCAGTCAATAGTAGTCTTTAAATTCACAACCTTAGTACTTACCATGAGGTAGTACTATTTTAACTAGTTATAAATTAGAACTCGGTATTTTTTATAATGATAATATATTTATTTTATTGTAAAATAAATTTGTAAATTTTATCTTAAATTTTAATTAATATTGTCATTTTTATGTCTTTTCTTATTTTTTTAATGATAGGGTATATCATAATATGATTTAACAAAATAAAAAATAGAGACTATGATTTTCTAATTTAGAAGTATTATATAATTATATAAAAGAAGTGTGAAAAATCTCTGTATATAAAAACCTCTCTTTAAATTATGCTTTTCTTACTATTAAATCACAGCCACCATTTATTATATAGTAAACAATCTAAACTATAATATAATGGTGAAAAATCCATCTAGATGCTCCTAAAAATTGGTTAAAACAGAAAAGTGACTTAAAAAAAACAGTTATTAAAAAAAGTGTGGCGGTGAATTGCTGGTGGTGAATCTTTTTGAGGTGAATTTGTCAAATTTAAATTCGAAAGTCAATTGTTGATGGTGAATTTTCGGATGGTGAATTGCTGAGGTGAATTTTCATAATAAGTAAGATCTTGGCACCAATTTTTTATATATAAATTTACAGCAACAACGAAACCTGGGGTTAAAAAAATTATCATTTTTTATTTACTTTTTTTATCTCTTTCATCTTTTATTTACAAATTTTACAAATTAAATGTGAATATACTAGTCATATTAAAATTGATTACAGGACTTCTTCCATTCAAACACGCCGTAAGCTGACTTTTTACGCAATTTTGTTTTATTAACTCATGAAAAATGTCATTTTTCATAAACGTATAAAAACAGCTTTTGGGGTCTTCTATGTTTCCGTTGCTAAGTTTACTTTTCAAATGAGACAGTCTTTTAGATATCTTTTAATAAAAAATACATAAACTATATTGTTGTGTTACATTATAAAATGTTGATATCTATCATGTTTAACGAAGCATTATATAATAATTTGTACATTATTTATTTTAGGTCTTAATTTTCTAAACATAAAATGCAAGCTTATTATGCAAGATTGTCAGCAAAGATTTGGTTTTCTTAAGAGATCAAGGTAGTTGGCTTTATGTTCCTCTATTATGTTATGTGAACAAAGATTTTTAGTTTCGTATTATGAGCAAGGATGTGGTGACAATTATAGGTATAAAATGGTATCCTAATTATGTTACACATGGTTGTGACTCTTCTAACAAGGTTATGTGAATCATGTTCAACATTATCAACTAAGCCTTTGGGATTGTCAAATCTATACATTGAATGATGTAGTTGAAAGTAAACTTCTTTCATGATAGCTCACATATGAATTGTTCATAAGTAGAATGTCTTTAATGGTTATTTTACTACCATTGAAGTGGTTTCTAACAAGTAATATCACATCCCGATGAGATGAAGAATTGATGAAAAAGATGTGGGTTTCTACATGGAAAATAAATTTAGCCTCAATGATGTTGTTTTGGCTTCCTAATTACTTCTTTGGCATGGTACACCTACTCCAACTTTTGTAGTAGGGTGGGAAGGATAAAAAAGTGACTTTGAGACCATGCTATGATTTATGTGACTATATTTGTGGATTGCAAGTTTTTATATTAATAAATGATTCAAATATTTATTAGATATTATTCTTTTTTACTATTCTAAAATACACTTCTTAATGAAATGACTTCTTTAAAATCTCAAATTTGAGAAAATTCATTTTTCTTGAACATATCATTGCTTCATCATAGGCCAACTCTTTCTCATATATAACATTTTTGGTAACCCATGTCACATATCCAAAGGAACTTGGGTTAGATTGGATGAGGATTGAATGCTATAGTTCTTGCACAAGCCATTTTTTAGGATATGTGGCCACCATCTTGTTATGATCCACCAAAATTCTTATGTGGCCATGTTACCAAATCTCACTATTTCTACTCAATTCAAGGAAATAACCTTCCATTAACCCAAGTGCATCTTTAAATAATGGCACTCTGCTACTAGGTGTAAATTATGGATATGTACATAGTTTGAGAAGCTTAAATAAATACAAATTTCATTGGTTGAGGGTTGGAAACAAAAATTACAAGGAATTATTCTAGTCTTTTTAGGATAGCAACTTGATTCAAAAGATAAAGTCCATAAGATAAGTAGATAAAACCTAGATAAACATATTTTTGAGCTTTAAATATAGTTTTAATTTTTTTTTTAGCACTCAAGTCAAAGGTCCCTCACATGATCATAAAATAAATTGCAAATAGTTCTTGGATGTGGTGGTGTATTATCTAATTCCCACTTGGCATTTTATGATAAATTACTTTATAAAGAGAGCATCTATTCTAATGTTGCTAACATGGTTAAGGAAATCACATTTGATTGTAGTGGATTCACTTGTAAATTTTACAAAAATATCTTAGATGTTGTTGACCTTAATTTACATAAAGTTTCTCTTATAGATTTTGATTTAGGATCTCTAGGGAGTGTCATAAAAAAGGATAATAATATTTTTTTTAAAAAACATCAATACATAAGACCTTGCAATAAGTTTTTGACATATTCTCACATTGGTTATTCAAGTGGAATAATATTGATTCTTAAGTATTTTAATTGTAGACAATGTATTGAATGGGATAAGAAATATAAATAACAAGTATTCTTTATCCAAATTGAATTGAATAAATATTATGATATAATCTAATGACTCTTTATTCTATCCATACATAATACACTTTTCACTAAATCCAAATTTATCTTGATAGTTCAAGTTACTTTTCATAAAATAGGAAACCTACAACTATTGGAATAATCTTGGATGAATTGTGGGCTTCATATAAACATATTAATTGAGCTTGATTCTCTAAAAAGGGTTACCTACAAGCCTAAGAACATCTTACACTCTCATCACTAACTTAAAATTTCAAAAGACAAAAACAAGGCATAAAACCCCAAAAGTGAATGGATAGGCCTAGGAAATCTTATAGAAAAGTACCTACATTAATCACCACCCTTATCATTATACTATAAGAAAAATGCAACAAGTGACATAAAAGTAATGAACCCCTAAATGTAAGTAGATATTTTCAATCCAATAAAATTTGTTTTTCCTTATGCATCATATATAAATAGTAAAATTTTCATTTATACATGTTTCATTTCAAATTAAAAGTTAGGTCAATCAATAACATGTTACAAAATGAAACTCATACTATGTACCTAGTGTAGTTGTATCAATGTTACACTTAATTTAGTAGACAAGTCAATTTATAGTCATTGTATGCTCAATTGTAGAACCTATGAATAATAATAATATAAGTGACCATTTATATAGAAATTACATAGTATTCACTTATTCATAAATAGTGATCCAAAATAGATTCAATCATTTTGTTAATATATTTGAGTTACAAAGTGTCAAGTAATGGGTATAATTTAGAAACTATCTAACCCCTATGATAATTTATTTGAGGATCAATTAAAATATCTAAAATTTGATAGTAGAACTTGATTAGAACATGTCTCCTACCTTGACTCACACTTTCATGTATAAAGTGTTTATAGGGGAAAATAGGGTTTGCATCAAAATGAATTGATCAAAATGACGAACCACTAATTTTCCTCACAAAACATACAATTATGTGTATGATATGAAGCAAATAATAGTAAAAAATAAATCCTAACTATTATAGAAACAATAAGGGAAGTTTTGAGAGGCAAGAATGGTGTGTACCTTGTTGCAAGAAGGCTATTTTTAGGTCACAAAGGACTCATTCTCCTTTACTTGTGAGTGGGTCCCTAATAGGGTTTCTAAAAAATGAGATCTAGGTTATGTTCTTCAAGATCTACACTCTCAACTCCTCGGTGATCAACTCACAAAAACTTGAAACAAATTATGTAGCCTTGTTTTCATATTCTTGCAATGTAGGTGACAACTTTGCAACTTGACAACTTTGACACTTTTTCTTCAATCTTGTTCTCCACTTGATATTCAACCTATAAATCTACAAACACACATTTAAGAGGAGAAAAACTTGTTGATTGTTAGAGGATAGGGGTTTGAATAAGTCAAATCCCATTTGGGTAGTTAAACCTTGTGGTGAAATAATGAAATAGAAGCATGAAACGTGAAATGATAATACCTTAGAAGTTGTCTTGGAATGTAAATCTGTAAACTAACATGAAGTGACCATGTATAATGTAGATCTTGATCTTGAATTAGATGTGAAACAATGCTTGCTAATAGATCTTCAATGGTAAATTACCAAAACTAGCTCAACCACATGCTTGATGCACTATGCCTTTGACATGATGATATGATCTTGAACTACTGCAATAAAAATTCACTAATATTCCTTTGAATTCCTTTGAAAAAATGCTCTTGAAGTGCTTTATAATGATATTGTGAAAGTTCTCTATTGATAACTTGAACTTGCTAGGTGAAACTATGTGAATTAACCTTATATTTATACAAAATCTAAGAATTAACCCCAAAATTTAAATAATCTAAGCCAAAATCAGATCTAGAATTGAAACTCATTAAAATCCCACCAAAATTAAATTCAAAAAGGGGTGTCCTATGTGAGTAGGACCCATTCACCACCTTGGGAAAATGGGTCCCAGCACAAATTTTTAGGACCATTCTTTAGGGAGATGAAATAACATAAAAAACCCATTTCAAATATGCCAAGAAAGGGGTGTCCTATGCTAGGAGGACTCATTCGCTAGTAAAGGCGAATGTGTCCTAGCATTTGAATTTCTAGGACATCAATTTTTCCAAGTTAAATTTCATGTAATATCATTAATGGGTGTCAAGAGAGATCTTTGAAAAATGCAATTAATAAGGTTTAGATTTGAATTAAAGGGCCAATTAACCTCAGTTAATTAATGAAACCCTAGATTAGTGTGAAAGTATAATAAAACACTTTACAACACCCTAAATAAGGTACAATTTAAGTACATTTGAATAAAAAGGGCCCTAGATTCAGTGTGAATGTTTGCAACACATTGCAACACTAAATCAAGGAATTATTAGGTTAATTTTTTACTAATTATTCTGAAATTAAGGAAAAGGGATACTTTTTCCATTAATAGATAAGGATTACATCACAAGATCATCAATCCTTTCCAAAATGAATAGTGAACTTCTCATAATAAAAAATATATATTATACAAGTCCAATGATATTGATCTTCACTTGTTTCACAATATTTTATATCATAGTTTACAAAATGCTAACACTGAATGTGTAATAGGACCCTATTTGGTTAGCCTTAATCCTAACATAACCATTTAGACTCAACATACAAAAGTTAAGTAACATATACCTCATCACAACATATCTTGATAATATCTTATTATCATAAAACATGGTCAGGGGATGCTTTACTATAAAATTTTGAGGTAACAGTTCAGTAGAAACTGAAAATTGACCACATTTATTTGGTAAATTTACCCCTAATCCAACCAATTTTTCATCCTCTTTATTAATTAAATAATACCTTATTATTCAATTAATATTCATTTTCCCTATACTCTAATTTATTTCTTCTATCATCTCTAAATTCTAACCTAAAGTAAATAATTACCTTGAATTATTTATTCCCATCACATATCCCTTTCCTCTAAAGAATTAAATAAATAATACATTTATTTAATTCCTCTCATGTCACATGTTCCATAAACTTTTTCTAATCGTGATTAATTTTCATAATCCTTGGTTAGGGATGAACACACTCCTAATCCATGATTAGGAGATGTCACATCCTCCATATTATGCAAGTTGTCCCTAATCTTCCTCCATTAGCCTAATCACCCCACTAATCCTTCACTTGCACATCCTAATCATCCATTAATTAGCCTAGTCTTGTTAGTGTAGGTTTTTTAATATTATTTTTCCTACACATTATTAAGCATACCTTATGTTATAGGAGATGTGGTTCATGTGAGGACATGTGGCATAATCCATCGATTACATGTGTTGCTCCCACTCACACTTGGGTGGTTGAGTTTCACACCATCTTTTGGCTTTATATGCCACCTCACAAAACCATTCATCTGTCTCTTTCTGAGTAGGTTATGCCACATGTCTAGCATTTTCCAAGTAGGCATAACTCCCACCTAATTTGGTTATTTGGGAGTTATTGCCCCTCTTGGAATTATTTTCCCATATTCTACTATATATTCTGCACTCACCTCTCCCTCCCATCTAGTCCAGATGAGTTCATATTAACTTAGTCAATTCAAGGGAGAGTTGAGGCATATTGTATCATTTAGTGTGTGATAATAACATCATTTTGTTATTGCACTATATTCCTGCATTTTATCTCTTGCTGCTCTCATTTGGAAGGCTTATCTTGGTTTTGTAGGTGATCTTGGGTGCTCGAGTTCATCAACAACTCTTACATGGTATCAGAGCATCATATCTGCAAGCCCCTTCTCAAATTTGAGAGATTTGTGAGTGTTTTAATCAGTATTGCAGGTTGCAACATGCCTTTGTTTGTCTTAAATAGCTGATTCAACCTTTCAGGTCATTTTTTGGTTGTTGGGGTCATTTCATGTTGCTAAAGACATTTTTTTTACACTAGATCCACATTTTTTGTATATTTTAAAGAAAATCCGCCATCTGGGTTTTGTTTGCAGCAGAACAAAACTATCCGCGTCATTGCTATTTTCTGCATATAGGTTACATTTTTTTCAGAAACTAAACCAGAACATTTCAGCAGACCCCCTCTCCAATTGCATTTTTTATTTTGCAGTCAATCTTTGGAGGGCCATAATTCAGTCATACAAGCTCTTTTTTCAAAGAATTTTTTTTTATTTGGGGTAGAATTTTTCATGCTTTGCAGTGGTGTGATCCATTTTTTCTCAAGTGATCCATATTTTCTAGAAAATCAGTTTTATCAGCAGATTTGAAGGACGGTTCTCATTTTTGGAACTTCAAACAACTATAACTTTCACATATGACCTCGGATCGAGGTGATTCATTTTTTGAAAGTTGATATTTTTCTGAGAAATACACATTGGTGCTATTTTGAGGTTCTGATTTTATACTTTCATTATTTGGGTCCAATTTTGGACATTGTAAAACTTTGGAAAATAACTCCATAATTGTAAACACACTAATTATAAAATCTTGATCCAAATTTTTTTGACCACATCCAAGACTATATCTCCAAGATTAAGCAACTAAGATCACAACTAAAGGATTGCAAGATTAATAAGGAGGATTTACAATTGATTCTAAATGTGTTATCTAAGCTTGGTCCTGAGTATTTAGTGTTTGTTTCTGGCTTTCACACCAGTAGGATTTCTATGGGAACTACATATGTTGTGCCTACATTTGATGCATTTTCAGATCTACTAATCCAAGAGGAAGCAAAGCTAATTCAAATGGGCCTCATCAAGGTTTCCAAGTCACAAGCTTTGATGGCTAGTGAGCCTAAGGTACAAAAAGAATCAAGGCATCTTGATCATAAACAAAAGAAGAAAAAGAACAAGCCACAAAAAGAATTTGAATCCTCTTCCTCAAAAGGGGAATCATCTAAGAAGGAGAAGCCCACATGTGCATATTGCAAGAAACTTGGGCATGATGAACATCAATGTTATTTAAAACAAATCAATGAGTTGAAGAATCTTTTAGCAAAGAATAAAATCAATTTTCCTTCAACTATGGATTCATCATCTTCTTCTAAACCAAAGTCAGAGAAACAAAAGGGGAAAGCACTTGTTGCAGTTGCAGATTTTGAATCAAGGAGATGGATCCTTGATTCTGGAGCTTCACATCACATGGCTTCATCACAGAGTATGTTCTCTTCATTCGAAACTTGTCCATCACCAAACATCCTAATGGATAACAACACACAAGTGAGTGTTTGTGGGAAAGGATCTATTGACATAGATGAAGGATCATTCAATGATGTTCTTTGTGTTCCTTCATTGTTAACAAATATCCTTTCTATCTATCAAATCGCACATGGTGGGGAAGGAAAGAGTGTTGAGTTCACACCAGATTTTGTAATTATTTGGGATTTGCATAGCAAAGATATTGTCGCAGTTGGGGAGGCAGATCATCAATCTCGAGTATACACCTTCTCACATTTTCCTCTGATATTCCTTCGGATGATGTACACACTCAAGCAGCTAGTATGGACACTTTTGAGGATATTCATTATGGTTAATTGAATCTTGGTATCATTTCAACTAAGGTTCAAGAGACATGTGTTTCATTTCTGACATCACCTATTGCTTCTGATGATACCGGTATTGCTGCATCCATGACTTCTAGTGATTTAGTGTAGCAGGACATTCATTGACTTCCAGACATAACTACTTGGGATGAGTACTTGAGAGACATTGCAAGTTTGTTTTGTGAGTCCTATCTTGTAGACTTGGAGGACACAATTGAGTGTAGACATCTTCTCTTTGATAAAGTTGCTTCGTCTTCTTCAGATGTTGAGGGGGAACCTTTTGACCCTTTTGTTCTTTACCCACATGATCATTCTTCACAGCTTGACATGACTATGGCCACTATTGAGCAACATTTGGAGAAGACACCTTTGTCTTTAGAGGAGATATTTTTGTCTTCAAATTTTGTTCTACATCCATCTCCACTAGGTTCTGGATTGTCATCTTCTGCAGCGTGGCCTAGAACACCTGATTTGATGGTGACAACTTTCAGCATTGACATGGGGACAAATAAGCAAAGTTCAGAGACATCATATGTTTTCATCATTCTTCCTTCATATTCCTTTCAGGAATGGGAAGATATCCTGCATACATCCTTAGTTTTCTTTCTTCCTAAGGGGAGGAATATTGTTTGGAAATCTTGGATCATCTTCAACTTCTTGTGTGGAGCATTCACCAACAATGCAGGAGATTCTGTATTTGTGGACTATATGGTCTCTCTTCTTCTTCTCTCTTGGGGGAGATTTTTGTCCTATAGGTTTTCTCTTTCTCATCTTTGAGAGATTTCATTGTTGTACATGGGTACCTAACATGGCCTTGTAGCCAGGACCCATCTTTGCATTATTTCATCCTTTCACCCACCTAAGTTATGCTTAAGGGGGGGTGTTAGTGTAGGTTTTTTAATATTATTTTTCCTACACATGATTAAGCATACTTAGGTTATAGGAGATGTGGTTCATGTGAGGAAACGTGGCATAATCCATCGATTATATGTGTTTCTCCCACTCACACTTGGGTGGTTGAGTTTCACGCCCTATTTTGTCTTTATATGCCACCTCACAAAACCACTCATCTGTCTCTTTCTGAGTAGGTTATGCCACATGTCTGGAATTTTCCAAGTAGGCATAACTCCTACCTAATTTGGTTTTTTGGGAGTTATTGCCCCTCTTGGAATTATTTGCCCATATTCTACTATATATTCTACACTCACCTCTCCCTCCCATCTAGTCTAGATGAGTTCATATTAACTTAGTCAATTCAAGGGAGAGTTGAGGCATATTGTATCATTTAGTGTGTGATAATAACATCATTTTGTTATTGCACTATATTCCAACATTTTATCTCTTGTTGCTCTTGTGTGGAAGGCTTATCTTTGTTTTGCAGGTGATCTTGGGTGCTCGAGTTCATTAACAACTCTTACAAGTCTAACCCATGGTCAACCCCTAATGGAATTTTCCATTATGATCTTCCCACATCCCCAAATGGAATTTTAAATTCCATTTTATTTTCCCAAGGTAATTAGAGGAATTGTTAATTCCTCTCGCATCCCCCAAGGAATTTAAAATTCCTTTTCCTTCTCCACATGAGGATTTAAGGGAATTTTTAATTCCTCTTCCCTTTCTCCAAGGAATATTAAATTCCTTTTTTTTCACCCCATGTCCCTAAGGAATTTTTAATTCCTTTTATCATTCCCATGCACATTAAAAATGGATTTTTAATTCCTTTGGTCAACACTTGATCTCAACCCTTGATCCTCTTCCAAGAATAAATCTTGGCCATTCATTCATCTCCCCTGTTGTTAATGACTAAAAGACTTAGGCATTTTTCACACATTCATTCATTCAACTACATTCAACTACATTCATCTCAATCCCTCTCAATCTCTTAGGCTTACACCACCATCTTGCATCCATAGCCAAATCCATCAGCCTTGCATCCAAATCAAGAAAAATCAACCTATTGTGCCATTGAAATCATCCTAGAGCACACATATCAAGCTATCAAAGAGGAAAAACAACTCCATCAAGCTCAAACAAGGTAAAATATAGTTTTATTTTCATTTCTAAGTTTGAGTTTCATCTATTGCCCAATCTTGAGTGTTATTCTTGTTTTTAGTCTTTTGCTTGATTTTCTTGCATTTTTAGTAGATTAAAAACACTACACACATTTTTGGCACAACTAGTGGGACCCACGTCATGGGTCTTTGAAGTTTTTCTTTTGTTTCCATTTTGTAGGTTCATATTTTTCTACACTATAGAGGTGAATCCACCCAACGGGTGAATCTACCTAACCAAAAATGTGAATCTAGCTTTGAAGAGGCGAATGTACAACCGCCACTTTTTGGGAAAGGTGATCCTGCACTCGACCATTCAACACTTGACTTGCAGGGGTGAATCCACTCACTGAAAGGGTATGTGTAGGATCATAATGGAAAAAATAGGCCCTTAAGTGGTGAAAAATTTAGAAAAATTAGAGTTAGGCAACTTGACGTAAAAATTTGAATAAGTTATCAATATTATTTAAAAAATATTTAAGAATAGAATCTGTAGAAAATTTAATTTATTTTCTAAACTACTAGGTTTATTTAAAAAAAATCTATTTGGTGAAAATTTGAAATTTCATTAAGTAGCACTTAAATTTTAGGGAAAAAATAAGTAGGTGTCTGTTTGACCATCCTAACCACAATAAAATGATAATATTTTTTTATAACATTTTAGATATAATTAGAGGACTCGTGTCCTGATGTGATGCATATTTTTTTGTAATATTTTTCCAATTAAATAATTAATTGTGAATTTTTTATTACAAATTTTTAAAAATATAAAAATTCATATGTCTGACCACCTTAACTTGGTCCAAACTTCATGAAATTCATTTTTTTTTAATCCTATAGTATGCGAAGCATAGAATGTGACACATGTTTCATATTCAAAAAATGTGACATTGTTTGAAAGCTATAGATGTTTTTCAATCAGCCTATCAATCAGGACTTTAGTCGTAATTCAAATAGAAAATGAATAATAATTATTTATTAAATTCAAAGTAAAGCATAATTTATATTGGTGAAAATCTAAGAATCTCCTTTAAAATCCTTTTTCGTTTCATCAATTTTGGGTAAAAAAGGTCGCCAGCCACATACCCTACACATACCCATCATATCACCACTTTTTGGCCATCATGATTTTACACGTACCCAAAAGGAAAATTGCATAATCATTCCTCCTCTGAATAGGTGATTGCACATTTTCCTATCCATCACCTAATGTACAAAGGAAATTCTGACTTTGGCCTTTCCACAGAGGAAAACTTGTTTTCTGAATGGGCAAAGTCACTCACCCAACAAGCAAAGGTGCATCCACCACTTTTCAGATAAGCAATCCTGGATTTGGGGGAACCTGTGACATGAACATGTGACTACACTAGGTGTAGAGGAAAATTTTCTCTTGCTCATAGAGGCAAACCTGCACTCTAGAGGGGAAAACCTACACTCTAGAGGGGTGAACATGCAACCTACAAGGGAGAATCTGCTACTTACAAGGGAGAATCTACGTGGTTTATCGAATGTATAAAAATCCATTTTTTAGTAAAAATTTCATAGCCCTTTATCCTTTCCTTTTAAAAGAAAATTCCTTGAGGGTTTTTCCCCTAGACCCCTTCCACAAGGGATCAGACCGTCCCCTCATACCCCCCTTTTCATTGGGTTAGAAGTTTCCCCTTGGGCTAACAATCCTATTCTTTTCATAATTTTCTTTGCATCTAATAGTTTTTTTGTGTAGCTTTCCATCATTTTTCCAAGACTGGATTATTAAAACTACTAACATATCTCTTGCAGGAAAATTGGTCAAAGCCCTTAGGTATTTTTGTGTGTTATTTTCATACTAAATTAGGCACACTTTTATTTTTCTAAAGGGACAATTAATCTTGTTTGTTGTTTTTGGAGGAAGTTGTTGACATATGATCTCCCCTTGCACCATACATTGATCCTAGGGATCATAAATCTTAGCCGACTCAAGTCCATCTGTGATTCCACCTAGGAGTGCTAGCTTGCACACATGCTCTCCCCTTGCGCTATGTGCGAGCCAAGGGATAAAAAATTCCTAGCATCTCCTACCCTTTAGGAGATCTAATTTGGGATTTCATCATGCCAAGGAACAATCTCAACCACACATATTGACAGGGCATTTAAAGGGGGGATAACTAAAGTTGTACCCCAATCTAGTCATGTCATGTTTGGCAGAGCATTGATATTAGGGTGATTCCTAGTTAAGGTGTGAATGGTTGGTCAAAGTTTCTAGTACATTGTTGGGGCTCTAGATCCATACTTGTGATGGGCTAGTGTTCATGGTTATGCCTCACGCACCCTCCTTGTGTATCAAGGACCCCACTAGTTTCCTATTCAACCTAGTTTAAGACTCGTGTTTTAGCCACAAATTGGTGTAGTGTAGGGATTGTGGATGGAACCTCAAAGCTGCTCACCATGTACTCCCTTAGGTTGA
This sequence comes from Sequoia sempervirens, assembly GCA_007258455.2. Classification (NCBI taxonomy): domain Eukaryota; kingdom Viridiplantae; phylum Streptophyta; class Pinopsida; order Cupressales; family Cupressaceae; genus Sequoia; species Sequoia sempervirens. Next base: position 40,793 of record VDFB02360525.1, read on the forward strand.
GATAGAAATCCTCATAGTGAACTATGATAGTTCTCGAGGAGAGAGAGAAGGTGAGCTCATGGCATTTATTGATAACCTTGTGCCACTGGATCTCTAGTTATCCACCTTCACGAGAAAGGGTGACCCACCCTAGTAACATGAAGTATTAACCCGTCAGGGTGGTGGGCCTATATTGAGTTTGTAAATGCCTAACATTAGTTCTAGGCTTGTGTTTTTTAGTGTGTCTTTGTGTGTGATACTAGTGTGTGTCTTCAATTCGAGTCAATTTTTTCCCACTATCTTCTTGGTTTTTTTTTAATCCTTTTCAATAGTCTATCCCTTCCTTAGGGGTGAATCTACTTTTCATAGAGGCGAATTTACACCATGGACGAGTGATCGTACCCCCTAAGGGGCGAATCCATGTCTTTGTCTATTCCAATTAGTCAACCCTTGATAGGTGAATTCGGTTGTCTCATTCCTTAGGTGATCTCACTTCCTAGAGGGGTGAACCTACTCTATTCATTCATACACCTTTGTCAACCCTTGGGAGATCTTACCTTTTATAGAGGTGAATCCACTTATGCCCTTCCACTAGTTAGGTAAACCTACCTCCTATAGAGGTGATTTTATGTTTGATTCCACACTTCCTCATCCATACATTACCCCTGGAGAGGTAATTTTGTGTATACGTATTTAGAAAATCTTGCTACACATAGGGGTCAATCTATGATATCCTAGATAGGAAAATTCATGTCTTGAATAAGTGAATCTGCTCTCAATAGAGGCGACTATGCTTCCCATCCAAAATACAAAGAGTCAATCCTTCGTGTCATGATTATCCTATATCTTCCTAAGTCCAAAATTGTAATCCAATCATTTTTCCTCTCCATATCTATCTCCAAATGATCACTTTCATCCATCCAAAAATCATCCTCATCAATTTAGCTACATATTTGACTTTAGGAGTCTCTCCCATCACATCTTCCCAATCAAATCCTAATCTTAGCTTCAATCCAACCCTAATCTGAGCTTAAATAGAATCCTAATATGAGCTTAATTCACATCCTAATTGGAGCTTTAGTCCATCTACATCCAAGATCTTTTAATATGAAAAAAAATCTTAAGATCCCTTCTACCATGGTCTTCTAATCCATTCTATTTATCTTTTCATCATCTCTCTTTTTCTTCTAATCATCTATTCACATCTTTTCAATCCACATCCATCCAATCCAACATCATCAATCCTTATACTCCATCAATGCAACCAAAAATAGTAGTCAAGGGAGATCCCAATTACATTGAAAGTCTTGTTGATCAAGATGAGTATGATATAGATCCCCTTGATGCTATTGTTACTAGCCATCTCTCCCCAAGCGTCATCCAAAATCCAATCACTGATTCAAGCTATCCCATCATGCCTTCATCCAAACCTAATACAAATCCTTATGCTACCTTTGACAAGGGATATCCATTATCTCCCCCATCCACATATCCATCGTATCCTTCATCCACATGTCCATCTTATCTATCCCCCAGATATCCCTCTCATCCAATATTCATAATCCGTCTTCTCCTCTAGCCATATCTCAACCTCCATCTTTGCACAATAAAACTATCACCTTTACCCCTAGTCCAAATCCTCCATCTCATTAACCTCCAATGCATGATCCCAATCCATCATCCACATCCACCTATCCTAATATAGTATCCCAATCTTCCCATCTAAATCTTCCCTCCAATCTGCCATAACTTTTCCCTCCATCTAACTCAATCCATCATCTCATTGTTCTCCAAACCCTCTCCCAATCCATCATCCTAATCTTCCACTCCATGATCCTAATCCACCATCCATACCCTCCTATGAAACTCAATCTTCCACTCCATCATATCCTAATCCTCCCTCCAATTCATCATATCTTTATCCTCCATCTAATCCTAATCCTACACCCATTAGTAATCCTTCATCTATTCCCATGCCTACAATACACAAGTATCATTCTGGATATCATCCAAGGACTCATGAAAAAGAAGACATATCCAAATCCACATCTTGAAGTCATAGAGCCATCCCATCCCAATCCATCATCCACAATCATTAGTAATGAGGCCCTTCTCCATCCCACACCTATCACTCCCATTCCCACTCCTAACATCGTCCAAACCATTGAAATCATCCAATCCATTGAATCCATTGAATCCACATATTCTACTCCTAGAGCCACCCAACCCATCAAAGAAACCAAAATCCAATTCCCTTCTCCAGCTCCTATCATTAACCAAATCCACTCCCATGAACTCCATGAATCCCCTATCCTTCCACCCACCCCATCCGAGGAGCCCATCCAACACTACTCTATCATCATGCCACCTACACAAGTTGAAACATGCCAAGAAATTGATCCAAATCATACCAACACATCCCCTCATCCACACAAAGATCCTACCATCTCATCCATTCCATCTCAAGATCATATCCCCTCATCCACTCCATCATATGATCCCTCTCATGATCCCTTATTACTCACTCCTCCTAATCAAGATGATACAATCCCATCATATCCATCTCATGATCCCTCCTTGCCACCTAACCAAGGCATCCCAACACCACTTTTATATCCCGTTGGTACTTTTACATTCATCCTTGGTGGTTTTCTTGTAGAAGAAGAAAAAATTATATACACCACCCATCATCCTCCAACTAATAATGAACTCCCATCATCCTTCCGAAATAGTAAGAATCCTACCATAAATCGAATGCTTAAGACCATGAACTATCAAGGAAAAGGTTTAGGCCTTCATGAGCAAGGTATTTTAGAGCCCATCCATGTTAAAGAAAATCCACGTGTACAAGGTATTGGATATGTCTCTCAAGACTCATAATCCAAAAATTTTGGTACAACCTTTGTACACTCTAAGAAAATCTCTTCCAACCAAACAATAGGCTCTTCCCATCATTCCACCAAACCATTTGTCACCATCCCTCCTCCTTCATCATATCACTTCAAAACAACCATCCATCTTCCTCCTTTATCATCAAAATCCATTTTGGGTCCTTATGTCCCTCCATCCACCATCACACATCCTCCATGTACTAAGTCCATTTTAGGCCCTTATATCTCAAAATCACCTCCTTAATCTGATTGTACTAATCCTCTCATTCATCCATCACCTATCCCTATCACAAATCATAAAAATCCGAACCTCATAATCCCTAATCAAGATCAACAAAAGCATTCCTCCATGCATGTTATCGTGCATCCTCCATCTATTCACCACCTCCAAAATCCTACCTCTATCACTCCATTCATGTTTCCTCCACATTATCCATATCCTCATACCCATCCCATTGCTTTTAAAAGCACTTTGGATGCCAAAGTAAAAATGCATAAGTCTAAACATTCACATGAATCTAAATTCCTCATGTACCCTTAAAAATACATGTTTAAGAAAATAAAAATCCAATCCAAAATCCAAATCAAACCCAAAGGCCACAAAGGCCCACCAAAGAAAAAATAAAAACCATGTGGATCTTGAAGAAAAAAGATGTAATGCATTCAAATAAAAATTCCATAACAACATCCAAAGTTGCTAATCCCAAATCTAATCATTTGCATCCTCCATCTCCTAAATATATTTTGGTTCCTTATGTCCCAAAATTCACTATCCCAACTCCTCCACTATCCCCACATTCTCCATCTAATAAACCTCCTATCATTATACATCCCCCACCATATATGCCAATGTTGGTACTATAAACATTCCCCCATCACATATCCACTCCATCATTCCATCCATAAAATTTCCAACATCTCATCCATTATCCCACCTATATCCCTCATCACATCCCTTTAATCCATTTTCTTGCACAATTCATTTTTCCTAGTAAGGTTGTACCAACATCAAGTAGCCACTTCAAACACAGGCTATTATTACCCCATATAAAACTTGATGCTAGAGTTCTTCATCCATCCCCTTATCACATATCCTCCAAATCCATTTATCCACATCCTTATTCTCATCCATCTCCATCCTCATACTTTCCAAAATCCAAAAATTCTCAAAAAAAAGAAGTAAAAAAAAAGTAAAGAGAAAATGTTCATCCAATAGTGAACACTTGGAAAACAAGCACCTTGGATAAGTACCATGATGAAAACCTGGCAAACATGCATCATGTTTAAATCCACCATCTATTTTACTTCCACACTTGGGGGAAACTTCATCCCCTTCATTTCCTCCATCCAACCTATGCACCTATCCTACCTATCACATCACATTTATTCCAATCCATCCATCTTCCTTGTGATATCGATAGGGAAAAGGGAAAATCTTCATACATGCTTTGGGAACCTCTTGGCATATCACTCCCTTATCCATCTCACTCCCTTATTCATCCATCCTACTATCTGCCATCCCTCTTGCCTCATCACACACAACATATCTAGAGTGGGGAATCTTTTTCTTTGTGGCATAGTCCTTGGAGACAACATTCACCTATCTTGTCATCTATTCCATATCACTATTGTTACCTTCCCATCAATTCATCCACTAATATTTTTCCATATTCTCATCCTTATTTTCCCATGCATCCATCCATCATATCATCCCTTCCATCCCCCCATCCTTATCTCTCTTTACATTCATCTCCATCCCCATTCCCTCTCATAATCCCTTGCCATTGGTATCGAGCTATAGAATTCCTCCATGCAATCCAATTCCATTCATCTCACTATCATCACTCCCATCTGTTTCCCACATCTCACTAATTGCATGTCACTCTTCATTGCTCATCTATCCATCATGCCATCCCCCCAATTCATCTTTCGACGATTTGCATAACCATTCAATTTTTGACCTTCGTGTAATCCACATCCAACATATCAACCATCTTATCCACAAGGTCTATCTTGTGTCATCATATTAGGCCCATCATTGTATCTACTTATCATGGTTATCTCATCATCCCCTATCCATTATCTTTCCTTGGTATTGTATTGAACTACGTTGCCTTTGTACTTTCACATAGGCAAGGTCATATTTGATGAGCCCTCGAGGCTTTGTTCTGTCCTTTTGTGTTAGTCTTCATCATTCGTTGGTCTAGTCCTAGCTTTTGTCTATCTATTTGAGTATTCATAATTCTATTTCCACCTTATCCATCATTGGTCGTCAGTAGTTTATTGAACTACGTTGTCTTTGTGCTTTCACGTAGGCAAGGTCATCTTTGATGAGTCCCCAAGAATTTGTTATATACTTTTGAATCAGTCTTCATCATTCATTGTTCTAGTCTCAACTTTTTTCCATCTATTCGAGTCTTCATCATCCTCTTTAAATGCTTTTATCCATTTTCAATATTTAGAATTTTTATCAAACTACAAGGTCTATGTGTTTTCACGTAGGCAAGGCTAATCTTTGATTAGCCCCCAAGACCCTAGGTCCATCCTTAGTGTGTGTCTTAGTTTGGTACCAAGTTGTTAAGTGTGTCCTTGCTCATCTAGTTCCTAATAGAAAAATCCATTAGTACCATGAGGTTCGATCCATTTTGAGAATCCTGAGTGATGTCAATCAAATAATCTACCCCCATCTATCCTTGGTCTTAGTAGGATGTATCCTTCCTCATATTAGTCAACATCAATCCCATCCACTTATTGGTCCTATGATGAAGGATATTTGAAATTTATTGTGATCTTTTGGTGTTTTTTCATTTTTTTTATTATTTGAGTTTCCTACTATACCTAATCCAGGTCGCCACAATCCATCATATCATGGTGCACTTGGATTGGTAGACATAAGGGTGTCTCTTGATTTTTTGTGTGATCATGTTTTCTTGCTTGTCCCATGTAGTACCCACCAAGATCCTTTGTGGTCTTGTGTTACACTGGGGAAACCTTTTGTGTTTCTGGTTTTCCAACATCAATCCCACCAATTCCCTTCATGACTTTGTAGATGTTGGCTAAACCTTCTTATTTTTTGTGTGAGTCCTATGCATGTTATACAAAGTCACCTTCATTCCTCATACCTTGGTGCATAGTATCTCATGCTATATCAAATTAAGTGCTCATTACATGGAAACATAATGTATAACAATTAAATTTCTTGATTTTGTTACTATTCTTTCATCTCCCCCATCCCTCATCCTCTCCTCTATCAAAATTCCCCCTATCCATTCACCCTAAATCTTTCTAATCCATTCATCCTTCATCACTCTCCCTCATCTATCTATCCTATCTATTTTCATCACTCCACTATATTCACCCTCATCATTCCACCATCTCTTCAATCTTCTTAGGATAATATAGATTTTTTATTCTAAGCATCTTTTCCTCTATCATCTTCATCATTTCAGCAATCCCACATTTCAAGTCCACCCTTGTCCATTCAATTTGGCACAAATCATCTAATCACATATTTGGTCTTGTTCCTAGCCTTTATTCAAGCCTTGATCCAATCATCATCATCATTGTGATGTATCCTTCCCTATCCTTTGTGTTGTTTGGGATATATCGTTCCCTCATCAACAACACTCTCATCATAATTGAGATGTATCCTTCCCTATCATTTGAGTTGTTTGGGATATATTGTTCCCTCATCAACAACACTCAAGTATCATCTTCATCATGATTTATCCTTCCCTATCCTTGTGTTTTTTTGGGATATATCATTCCCTCATCAACAACACTCTCATCATCATCATTGAGATGTATCCTTTCCTATCCTTTTGTGTTGTTTCGGGATAATCGTTCCCTCATCAACAACACTCCATCCATCATCAATCCATATTGGCTTGTACCTTGATTAGGAAAACATCACATTTATCCTTAAATCTATTTGTGCTTGCTTTCTTCTCATCTTTTACTTCTATTATCTCTTCCTCCTATCCCATATTCTATCCATCATCTTGCATCATCTTCCTCATCTATCGTTGCCTCATCTCATCCATTTTGAGAGCACACCCATGTTCTCTTGAACCCACATGTCCTCTCAAGGGGGAATCCTTACTTCGTAATCCTCATCTTCAATCCAATCATCTTTCCTCCTAGTCACTCCTTTTAATGATTGGGTCATGTTTCACAATCTAACCATCTTCTTGTAGGTGTTATGTTTTAATCTTCTTTGAAATGATGCTACTTCGCGACACAATCTCAAAGAGGGGAAAAATGTAGACACTAAAAATTGACCACTTTTATTTGGTCAATTTACCCCTAATCCAACCAATTTTATATCCTCTATATTAATTAAATAATACCTTATTATTTAATTAATATTCATTATCCATTTATCAGGTAATTTATTTCTTCTATCATCTCTAAATTTTAACCTAAAGTAAATAATTACCTTGAATTATTCACTTCCATCCCTTACCCCTTTCCTCTAAAGAATTAAATAAATAATACATTTATTTAATTCCTCTCATGTCACATCCACCATAACCATTTTATAATCATGATTAATTTGTGTAATCCTTAGTTAGGTATGTGCACACTCCTAATCCATGATTAGGAGATGTCACATCCTCCATAATATGCAAGTTTTCCCTCATCTTCTTCCATTAGCCTAATCACCCCACTAATCCCTCACTTGCACATTCTAATCATCCATTAATTAGCCTAGTATAACCCATGGTTAACCCCCAATGGAGTTTTTAATTCCATTATGATCTTCCCACATCCCCAAATAGAATTTTAAATTCCATTTTATTTTCCCAAGCTACTTGGAGGAATTTTTAATTCCTCTCCCATTCCCCAAGAAATTTAAAATTCCTTTTCCTTCTCCCCATGAGGATTTAAGGTAATTTTTAATTCCTCTTCCCTTTCTCTACGGAATAATAAATTCTCCCTAAGGAATTTTTAATTCCTTTTATCATTCTCATGCACATTAAAAATGATTTTTTAATTCCTTTGGTCAACTCTTGATCTCAACCCTTATTCCTCTTCCAACAATCAATCTTAGCTATTCATTCATCTACCTGATTGTTAATGAATAAAAGATAGTAATTTTTCACACACACATTCATTCAACTACATTCATCTCAATCTATCTCAATCTCTTAGGCTTACACCACCATCTTGCATCCATATCCAAATCCATAATCCTTGCATCCAAATCAAGCAAAATTAAGTTGTTATGCTACCAAAATCATCCTAGAGCACACATATCAAGCTATCAAAGAGGGAAAGCAACTCCATAAAGCTCAAACAAGGTAAAAAGTAGTTTTATTTTCATTTCTAAGTTTGAGTTTCATATATAGCCCAATATTGAGTGTTCTTGTTTTTAGTCCTTTTCTTGATTTTCTTGCATTTTTAGTAGATTAAAAACACTGCACACAAGTTCAAAATATTAAATATCATTACCAAAATATTTTTTCCTAAAATTTATTATGTTACCTTCCACTAATAGAGTAATGAAATCACTATTTTCAAACAAATAAGTTCTTAGAGTTTGTTCTCTCCTCTTTCCTTTTTATATATAATTCTAAGTGTCTAGTTTATGGAATTTGAAACCTTAATTTACCTCAATAATAAAAGTCAAAATCTAACATGATTATATTTTAATACTACTATAATAATGTTTCACAAAAAAGGATCATCAAATCAATTCCCAAGTAGATGTATATGGAAACATAAAACTAAGTATAGAACATTATTTTGTTCCATGTCAAACTTCTATTATGTCACCTTTATACTTCCTCCCACCATCCCTCCATTTGAAGTCATTGTATTCAATGAATTTATTGTTTAATGCTACGATTTGTTGGTGTGAATAAATGGATTGTACCTAGCTATTCTAGCAAGGACTTATTCACATGTTAAGTTTACTTAGGTCCTAGGTCTCATTCTAAAAGAATTAACTATCAAGATAAGATATTATCCTCTCTTATCTATTGTACCATAGAAAAATGGCCCTTTGAAATTTTCATGGTCTTTTAGGTCTTTCTCTCATGATGCTTTGTTAATTTTTCTTTGATTTAATGTTGTAATGTGGCTTAAACATTCACATTAGGTCCTTAAAATTCAAGTTATGGAATCTTGTGAAGGTGTTGAGAAGTGTTGTAAAACATTTCTACCCTTTTCTAGATTCTATTCATTACAATTCACCTAAAAATCACCTTTTCATCACTTATCAAGTCCTATTTTGAAGTGTTGTAAAGTCTTGTAACAAGATTTCACGTTTTTCTAGGCTTGATTTCACTATTTACACCTTTCTTATGCTTTATTTGACTCCTTTATGCACTCAAGGCTTAATTAACTATATTTTTGAATGCAAGCCCGACAAACAACATTAAATGCAAGATAATTCCTAACACCCACTTTCAAGTCCAAGGTGGAACCCATTCGCCATGGGTGGTGAATGACTCTCTCTTGGCATCAAATTCAAAATATTTCAAATTTTCTTTTTGGTTTTGATTCAAAATTTCCTTATGTTGTCCTGTGATGAGACATCATTGGGTTACTAAGGCACAAGTGTGTACAAATAAGTGTTTTTCTCCTCATTTTACACCTTATTCATCTCCTAATTCATTCAAGCAATCTCTTCATTCACCAAGCATTCAATTAGCATTTGAGCACTTTGCATCATTCAATCAAGCATCAATCAAGTATCTTGGAGTAGCCATTGAAATATCTTCATATTTCTTCAACAAGGTTGGTGAGTTTAGGACATTTACATGTTTATTCATCTTTCCTTGATCATTTCATTTCATTTCTTCATTAAGAGTTTGATTACCAAAGTGGTATTTGACCAAGGAAAATCCCTATAACCTAACCCTTAACCATTTTCCCCCTTTTGTATGTGTGTTTGCAAAATTTTGTATGCATATTTATCATGTAATTAGGTGTCAAAAAGTGGACAATAAGTCAACATAGTGTTTCAAGTCAAATCAAACCTATTTCAAGCTTGGAGACAAGCTACAGTCTATTTTCTAAAGAATTGACTTCGTCAACTTGACAAGAAGGAAAGCTCATATCTGGTGCTATAGAATTGGTCCCTGATTTTACAAAATTTTGGGAGAGGAGTGATTCACCATCAGTGGTGAATGAGTCCCACCTTAAGGTTGGAAAGTTATATTTTGTCAGATTATGGATCCTGACAATCAAAAACTAATTTCTTAGAATTTTTGCTAGTAGTTGGACTGATTTGCCATCAGTGGCAAATGTGTCCCATTGGTAATTTTCACTAATTTCTACTAGCATTCAGGACTCTTCAAATTTATCATTCTCTGCCTAGATGCACTTTGATTCAACCTTCTTCATTTCTATTTTTCATTTGTTCATCTTTTAGTTCATGCTTGCATATCACATTATGTTTTCAAACATTGCATATATCTTAGTATTTACATTCATAATTAGCCAATTACATAGCTTATTTGAATTTAAATTATGTCATTTAGTCATAGTTACATCATACATACATTAAATTAAATGAACCACATTGATTTTGAGTGAGGTTTATCTCTGTCCTTTTAGGTGAAACATCTTAAGAGTGCAAGAGTAGCCTATAAACCTCATTCCCAAAAATCTATGGTTCATTTTGGTGAACATGCATATTGAGCAATTTATCTTTTTGATTTCAATTGCATCTTTCATTCTAGGATTCATTTGCATTGACATTCAATTATGTTTTGTTTTGCTTATGCATCCTAGGGTTTCTTAAAATTACATTAGTGAAAGAATCATTTAGATTTTATTTTTGCATAACATATTATTGAAAAACTAAAAATCTGCATTTGCATCCTTAGTTTTCATTTGAAAAGCATTAAAATCACTTTTAATTTTCTAAAAAACACAAAAAAATATCATACTTGGACTCATTCGCCACCCTAGGTGAATTAGTTCACCTACACATTTCAAACAACATTTTAAGGAATTTTTTGGGTATTTCTTGCATTTCAATTTTCTGCGGTTACTTTCTATTATACTTTTCCAGATTCTCTATTTTCTTCTATTTCTTGCATCTTAGTTTACTTGCATTCATTTTCATCATGAAATTTTCTTTTAATAAGCTTTGGAATTCATTGAAATCCTTAGTAGACATGTCCAATTGTGCCTTTGGCTTTGACCCTAATGACCTTGAGATTCCTCATGCTCCTTCAACTCCTCATGATTATCCTGCTCATGATGTAGACATCATTGGAGAAGACGATGATATCATGAGCAAGTTCTTAAACAAATGTCTCAATAACCTTGAAGCCAATCCAGACTTTTACCCATCCATGAAACCACCAACTCTTCCTACTGTTGTACCTCTTGATCACTTTGGATACCTACATCCTGAAACTCAAGTAGGATCTAAAATCCCTCCATCAAGTGGACCTATTTCCTCTCAAAAAGCACATCCTCAACCATTTTATGATCAAAAAGTCACAAACACTCCCATTAACATTAAAGAAACATATGGAAAAGTCTTTACTATCCTAAGTAAACAAGGTTGTGACACAACACATGAGCATAACATTCACCGACTTCTTGAACAAAAAATGACAGAAGAAAACACAATAGGATTAGGATATCAAGATCCTCCTCATACTGATAAACCTCCTTTTGAATATTGGAGACTTCAAAATGATGGTACCATGATCTTTGATTCTCCTCCTAACTTAAAAATTCTCCTTCCACATGAATGACCATTACCTGATTCCGATGACAAGGATGCTAGGATCCCCATGGGTCCTCTTCCTCCTTCCATTCATGAAAAAGGAGAATCTAGCAAACAAAAATGACCTTACAAATTGAAAAATATCAATAATCCTACTCATCCTCCACTTGAAAGTGAAAGGAGACTTCAGCTGCTTTTAAACAAAGGCCTTATACTCTTACCACCTATGAATAGGTTGGTCATCCATCCTAGAGATTCTAACATACCATATTGCAAATATCATCCTATTCCTAGACATTGAACTAAAGAATGTTGGACATTGAATGACATATTGAACAAGTATCACTTCACTAATAATAACTACTTTCCCATCATCCCTTAAAGAAAAATCCTTTTATCATGCCATAGTTGTAGAATTTTTCATTCTCACTATTGCATGATCCCTCCCATCACCTTTCTTGGCTCATTCTTGCCTCACATCCAGTGGGGGGTGAGAAGTTGTTAGCCTTATCCTAGTAATGCATTTGTTCTTGTCTCTTAACTATTTTATTTACCTTCCACTTATACTACTTAAGATTGAGAAGCCAATAACTCTGTTTATGGTTGAGTTGCATTTTCCTTAGTAGCATTTTATATTCATTTTCCTTTTTCTTTCTCTTTGGTGTGATTTTTTGTGTCTATTGTGTTCCCCTGTAACATGTGTTTGATGTTCCATCTCTTTTTACACTTCCTCTATTTGTACCTCTATTCTTCTATACGTCGTACATTTCCTTTTTGTTTTTGTTTTGTGTTTTCTTTTTTTGGATGACACAAAGTGTAGAGATTCCCTATGTCTCTTCCATGTTAACCCAAAAGGTCCTTTGTATTTCCTTTTTGTTTTGTATTCTCCTTTTGGGGATGATGCAAAGCATTGAGATTCCCTATGTCTCTTCGATGTTGACCCAATCGACCCCTTTTTCCTTTTTACTTTGTCTTTTTCTTGTGTTTTTTTTTTCTTTTGGGGATGATGCAAGGCATTGAGACCACAATGTCTCCTTCATGTTGACCCAAAATATTTTCCTTTTCTTTTTCCTTTTCATTTTCTTTTAGCTTGTGTTTTCCTTTTGGGGACAATGCAAAGCGTTGAGACTAAAATGTCTCTTCCATGTTGACCTGAAAAGGATTTTATTTTTTATTTGTTTTTGCTCTCTTTATGTCATTCTTCTAGTTCTATGTGATTTGGGGGATGATGAAAATTCTGAACTCTTTGATAAAAACATTGCAACAATGAACATATTGACCCCAAATCCATAGATCCCTTATGTGTTTGGTGTGTTCCTTTTTTGGGGAAAAATCCTTTTCTTTTGTTCTCTTTTTGTTTACATGACAGCCATATTCGGAAACACATGAGTTGGCATATGGGATTTCCAAGTTGGATCTCATGTCTTGTTTTCTTTTTTGCATTTTTCCTTCGCTACTTTAAAGTAATTTCTCATAAAGCGATGTGTAGAAATTCCTTTAAAGTGGGGGGCATACATTGGCATCATTTCATTTGCATTTTTGGTTCTTAGTGCAGCCTTGTCACTTCATATGATGTGTTCGTCACTTTGTGGATGATATTGGGTTTGATGTCCTTCATAAGTATGATCTATCTTAGCATATGTATTACATTCCTCCTAATGGCCTGATGCGACACACTTGATCCCCTAAGTTGTGAATATTTTATTCTTTGATTGGTCCTCTCTTGGAGATGTTAAACAAAATGTTCCCTAAGTGATAGACCTTGCATGAACTTAACAAGACTCCTTTGAACATCTTTTACATTTTACATTTTTTTCCACCTTACATAATGCAACTTGCATGCCTGTGGTACTTTACTCTTTGATTATGAGTTCCAAGCATACAAAACTTTTCTTGTCTCATGAAGCATGAACTGACATTTTCCTTTGTGGCACCTTGTTAAAGTTATCAGGAGGTATAACTTTGATATGGTTGAGTGAGAAGCCCATTCAATGGCATGACTTTCCCCATAGCCACCGATGTGTTTGTGAGTGCATACCACTAGCATATGTATCTTACCTTTTGGGTTTTCTCACCCGGTGGACCACCTTGAGTTCTATCACCCCATAGTGAGCATGAATTCTTGTTTTCTCACAAACAACCTAGATCTAATCCACAACTAGTTGGATGGATGATCAAAGCTTGATCTGATTCTCCCTTTTCTTCTCTTTCTTCTCACTTACATTCCTTTGTTATTATGTTTAGTTTTTTATGGGATCTCCATCCTGGGGGCTTGATCATCCCTCTTGATTGTTTTCATTCCACCTTGCTAATATAAGTGCATTTGGATCCTTCTCAATGTGCATGGCTACTTTAGTGTGAGCAAGTTCATCCTCTCACTAAAGTAGGGGCTAAATGTACCATAGAAAAATGGCCCTTTGACATTTTCATGGTATTTTGGGTCTTTCTCTCATGATGCATGGTCCATTTTTCTTTGATTTAATATTGTAATGTGGCTTAAACATTCACATTAGGTCCTTAAAATTCAAATTATGCTATCCTGTGAAGGTGTTGTGAAGTGTTGTAAAACATTTCTACACTTTTCTAGACTCTATTCATTACAATTCACCTAAAAAACATATTTTCATCACTTACCAAGTCCTATTTTGAAGTGTTGTAAAGTCTTGTAACAAGATTTCACACTTTTCTAGGCTTGATTTCACTATTTACACCTCTCTTATGCTTTATTTGACTCCTTTATGCACTCATAAGGCTTAATTAATTGTAACTTTGAATGTAACCTGAAAAACAACAATAAATAAAAGATAATTCATGACACGCACTTTCAAGCCCAAGGTGGGACCCATTCACCATGGCTGGCGAATGAGTCCCTCTTGGCTCCAAACTCAAAATATTTCAAAATTTCTTTCAAGTTTTTATTCAAAATTACCTTATGTTAGCCTGTGATGAGGTAACATCAGGTTACTAAGGCACAAGTGTGTATAAATAAGTGTTTTTCTCCTCATTTTACACCTAACTCGTCTCCTAATTCATTCAAGCAATCTCTTCATTATCTAAGCATTCAATTAGCATTTGAGCACTTTGCACCATTCGATCAAGCATCAATGAAGTATCTTGGAGTAGCCATTAGCATATCTTCAAATTTCCTCAACAAGGTTGGTGAGTTTAGGACATTTACATGTTTTTTATTCATCTTTCCATGTTCATTTCATTTCATTTCTTCATTAAGGGTTTGATTACCAAAGTGGGATTTGACCAAGGAAAATCCCTATAACCTAACCCTTAACCATTTCCCCCCTTTTACATGTGTGTTTGCCGACTTGTGTATGCAGATTTATCAAGTAATTAGGAGTTGAAAAGTGGACAAGAAGTCAAAAAAGTTTTTCAAGTCAAATCAAACCTATTTCAAGCTTGGAGACAAGCTATAGTCCATTTTCTACAGATTTGATTTCATCAACTTGACAAGAAGACAAGCTCAGATCTAGTGCTATAGAATTGGTCCCTGATTTCATAGAATTTTGGGAGAGGATTGATTCACCATCAGTGGTGAATGAGTCCCACCTTAAGGCTATAAAGTTAGATTTTTTCAAATTCCAAATCCCGACAGTCAGAAACCAGTTTCTAGGACATTTTTCCAGTAGCTGGACTGATCCACCATCAGTTGTGAATGAGTTCCACTGGTAATTTTCACTTATTTCTGCCAACATTCAAGACACTTCAAATTCATCATTCTCTTCCCAGGTGCACTTTGATTTAGCCTTCTTCATTTTTGTTTTGCATTTGTTCATCTTTTAGTTCATGCTTGCATATCACATTATGTTTTCAAACATTGCATATATCTTACTTTTTACATTCTTAATAATTCAATTGCATAGCTTAGTTGCATTTATATGATCTCATTTAGTCATAATTACATCATACATCCATTAAATTAAATGAATCACATTTATTTTGAGTGAGGTTTATCTCTCTCCTTTTAGGTGAAACGTCTTAAGAGCATAAGAGTAGCCTATAAACCTCATTCCAAAAACTCTATGGTTCATCTAGGGTATGTGCAAGATCATGATGGGCCAAAAAGTGGCAATATGGTGGGTATGTGGCTAACGAAATTTTTTTACCAAAAATTGATGAAATGAAAAAGGGTTTTTAAAGGAGATTTTGAGCTTTCCACCAATATAAATTATGCTTGACTTTGAATTTAATAAATAATTATTATTCATTTTCTATTTAAATTATGACTAAAGTCTAGATTGATAGGTTGATTGAAAAAAACCTATAGCTTTGAAATGGTATCACATTTTTTGAATCTGAAACATGCGTCACATTCTATGCTTCACATACTATAGGATTGAAAAAAATAAAAAATAATTTCATGAAGTTTTGACCAAGTTAAGGTGGTCAAACATATGAGTTTTATATTTTAAAAAATTTGTAATAAAAATTGATAATTAATTATTTACTAGAAAAAAATTACAAAAAAATATGCATCACATCAGGACATGAGTCCTCTACTTATATCTAAAATATTATAAAAAAATATTATCATTTTATTGCATGGTTAGGGTGGTCAGACAAACACTTACTTCTTATTTTTTCCCTAAAATTTAAGTACTGCTGCATTGAAGTTTCAAATTTTCACCAAATAGATTTAAAAAAAATAAATAAACCTAGTAGTTTAGAAACTACATTTAATTTTCTATAAATTCTATTCTTACATATTTTTGAAATAATGTAGATAACTTATTCAAATTTTTATGTCAAGTTTCCAAACTCTAATTTTTCTAAATTTGATCACCACTTAAGGGCCTATTTTTTCCATGATGATCTTGCACATACCCTCTGTTTGACTGTTATTTAATGCTAGTTACCTAGGTCATTTAATAGTTGTCGCATAACATAGGATTAACACACATGCCACAATCCTATCTAATCCTATCCTTGACTTTACCTTTATAAGTAATGTGGGTGAAAGCACAAGTTTAAGTCCACTTAGATAGTAGAATTTTTGGTCTTAGAAAAAATATCAAAATTGAGAAAAACGAATTGAGATCCTATTTAACTTTGAGACACCGATCCTAAATTTAAAATGGGAATCCATTTCATTTTGGGACCCCAAACTTAGAATTATGAAACAAGATCCCGAATCTTGCCAGGAAATGGGATCCCAATTTGTAATAAGCAGGATCACATTTCAGAGAAGTATTTGATTTTTTTGAAAAGATTTGTGACCTCATTTTTCACCTATGAATAGTGGAAGCAAGATTTGGTATTTTGATTTTTTTCTTTATTTTTTAATTTACATATATATATTTCATTTGAATGTTTAGAAAAATATATAAACCCTAGTTGAATTTGAAAAATAAAAAAAATGTATATATGTTAATTCAAATGCATTGCTTTATGTTTTAAATCTGTATGCAAATATTTGAAAATAAGACAATACTTAATTTCCTTGAGAAAAAATATAGATTTTTCTAATTTTATTTCATTCCAGTATTTAGCCACATACAAATAGAATTTTCAGCACATGGAATCCATATGTACCCATGCACAAACACCTACTCTCTAACATATTAACATACATATAGTTTTCTACTAGCCTAATCCTTAAGCTCTCAAATAAAAACCAAAAATTTGATCAAATCAACCAATTCTAGATCAAACCAATCAACTTAACATAGCCATGAAGGATTTTATCCTAAGACCACTAGAAATGAATCAACACATAAATCTAGGGAGTTATGCCCCACCAACATAAGCATGATAATCCCAAGATCATCCAAAAATCCCTAACATGGATATTTTTGCAAATCAATATACACAATTTTAGCTACAAAAATAAATGTAAAGGATTATACTAACTAAATGGAAAATTATTCTATCTAAACATGTAAATGAGATGACAAAAGGTCAAGCGATTCTAAAATATATTAGATATTTAACTCTATAGATATAATTTCATGTGGTAAAAGGAATTTGTCTCAATACTATAATAAATATCTATCTAGTTCCACAAAGTGATCATAACTATCACAATTTTCATAAGATATGAAATTTCCTCCTTTGCCACAACATAGATTATGTTTTATGCTCATTATAATGTTTATAGCTTTTGTATGTTTAGGAGTATTTTTTAATGGTTTAAAATCCTTAATGATCATGAAAGGACCCCACAAGATCCCTAAACTCAAGAAATCATAATCAAAGTCCTCATAAAGATTCAAGATCAAATATATCATAAGTCTACACTAGCACCCTTGGGAACTTTAGCCCACAATATGTAGCATTGAATCTAGTGCTACCCAGGACCCCTATAAAATTTTATCATATTGTTTTCCCTCTCTTTTGTTCCCTAATTTGATCAATTTTATAAAATTCATTTCCCTAAAAAATTGGTAGTGATTGATATTAAATTTGGTACTTAAAACACATTAAATGCCTTTTTAATACAATAATAGAAAACATGTATCTCTATATTTTCTCATTTCACAAGTAATTGTAAAAAATTTTAAAAGTGGAGTTGCTATCTACTTATAAATAATAAAATATTAGGGGAATTATTGAATTATTATATCATGAATCTATTTTTTTTCCTCGTTTGGCTGATCATCTCCTAGTTTATTTTAGCCTCTTTCCATTATTGGAATTCATATAACCATAGTTTCCTTATTCCATTGTCTAGAATCCTTGTTATAGGATTATGGTTCAAATCTAATACTTTTCCTTCATTTTACTATTGTCTAAATATTTCTTGTAATCCTCAAATTACATCTTGTTTGAAATCTATTAAATAAATTTATACTCTTTTCAATCTATTACTTTAAGTTATACTAAAGTGTATGACATACAACACCTATGGCATGAATCTTGTTGGTGTGAATAAATGTCTTGTACCTAGCTAATTCACTCACTAGGTAATTAGGGGACATATTCACATGTTAAGTTTACTTAGGATATAAGATTCTTTTTAGAAGTCTTAGTTGGATTTTCTAGAAATTATCTTATCTAGCTAGGACTACATGATTCCTAGGTAGTTAGTTGTCTCATGTTATAGGATTAAGACACTTGTCATGATCTTGTCTAATCCTATCTCTCAATCTTTCCTTTATATGAAAGGCATCTCATGTTCATTTGCATCATATTCAACCATTAATCAATATTGCATTGTGAAGTAAGATTTCTTGCCATTCTCTCTCTTGTGGAAGTGGTTTTGGTCTAGCAATTGTTCCTAGGGGAATTGGGGAGTCACCATTTACTCCACATGGTATCAAGGCTCTCTAAGTGTTGTAGATTCCTTCCCAGATTTGAGAATTTTATGTTGGCTTGAAGATTTTGCTAGGTGTAGATTAGGGTTTCAGTAACCTCATGGTTGAGATCAGGTGGCTGCATAGATGAATTTTGATTGTAAATTTGTCTATTTTGGATAAAAAAAAAAATTACTTGGACAACCTCCCAAGTGGTATGATTTTTCTCTTTTTTGCAAAAAAATATTTTTTAAAAAATTGGGGAAATTTTTTGTTTATTTCGAGAAAAAATATTTCTTTTGTATTGGGAAACTTGTAGGAAAAAAATATTATTTGCAGTGGCCAAATATTCTAAAGTATTGGCATCAAATAGCATATTCCCTATGCATTCGTTATCTCTACAAGATCGGTCACATCGCTGTCATTATCGGTTGAGTTGTGATTCGTGTTTAATGCATTTATGTCTTGATCGACAACACTCATTGTAATCATTGGATCCTCCAACCAGGTATTTTCTTTCACTGGCTATCATGTGCGGTCCCTTTTGGCTCACTTCAGATCAATACATGGTCAATGGGTACCATTAATTTTTTTGATGGATTGGCATTTATTTGAATTTTCTGTGAGAATCACATCATCCTCTATCGACTATAGTTCATGCCCCCTTCATGTAGATTTGACTCCTCTTTTGGCTTATTCAGTGGTCACTTCATTGATGGATATGGGGTACTCTCCTGTGTAACTATCCTATCTATAGGTACTACAGTTCCCATTATCTGACAGTATGAAGTTTAATTTTAACAACAAAATTTTCTATATATAAAACTTTATGTTAAGTTTGTACCACCGACTATCATGTCAACCCTTCTAAAAGGGTTTTTATGTATTGAGAACCTTTATTAAAGGCTAACCAATGAGTATTAGCTAACCACATTACTTTCGTCGCTGTGAAGTGTTCAGCCAACGATATTTTATTTTTCATTTATTGTTGGTACGATCACATGAATGACCAAATTTTAGCCCTTGGGTGCCCGAATTTTTCACAGGTTTAGTTTTCTTAGACTATGTATTTGCCCCATAGTGCCTTTTATAGGTCTTTTTTCCATTTTATCATAACTTTTGCAAACGAAGGCCTTTTTTTAGAAACAAAATATCGACAAAAAGTTGGAAGTCTGAATTTTTCAGTGGTGCAGTCATTTTGTAGAAATTTTGTAGTTTTGTGCCATTTTTTCTAGGTTGAAACCAGATAATCATCGTTCACCTCTGAGCTCATATCTTTTTGCTCTAGAATCCAATTTTCTCCAAATTTGTGGCATGAAGAAGGTATTCAAGAGCACTTCAGATCTACTTGTGCACTTTTTGTAGATTTGTTTCTAGATTTTCATATTTTCAATTTGTAGCTGCTGATTTGATAGTTTGGGATACTTTTTTGTAAATTTGCAAAAAAAGTGTAATTTTGTTTGGGACAAAGGGGTTAATTTCTTGTATTGTGAGGGAAATTTTTTGTTCCTCTATTGTAATATCTCATTGTATCATGGATTTTCCAAAAGTTGTATCTCTAACTCCATATAACTATCATGAGTGGAGAACTCAAATGGAGTTATTATTGTTAAAATCAAAGATGCAAAGAATAAAATTTGGTCAAGATCCAAAACCTACAAGAGCTAAAGAGAGAAGAGAATAGCTTGATAGAAGGGATGAAGCTCTTCGTAATCTTCTTTTTTCCATTTATCCAGATCTTAGATATCATGTTGCATCATGCACACATCCTAATCAAGTTTGGACTACTTTAGAGAATCTCTTTGGTAAGCCAGATAAGATGAGGAAATTTAAGTTTAAGAATGAACTAATGGGTCTTAATCCTTCAGGTTTTGACAATATTCAAGACTTCTTATCTAAGCTCAACTCTCTTAGATTGCAATTATCTAATTGTGGGGTCACTAAAGAGGATGAAGGGTTGATTCTTTCTATTCTTGCTAAGCTTGGTCCTGATTATTCAGTGTTTGTTTCTACATGATATGCTACAATGGATGCCCTTGTAAATGCATACAAAATTCCTTCTCTTGATGAATTTTTAGCTCATATGACAAGGGAACAAGTAAATTTGGTTCACATGGGAACATTGAAGTCTACTACATCTCATGCTCTTTTTGCAAAGGATATAAAGGCTTCAAGTGGCAAAGGTAAGAAGTAGAAAAAGGAACCCAAGTCTAATGAGCAAGGTAAAGATTCTCCTTCACATAGCACCCTTGAGTCCACATCCTCTTCAAAAGAGGAATCATCTAAAAAGAAGTCAAAATGTGCATATTGCAAAAGGTTAGGACATAATGAGCATAGATGTTATAATAAGAAGATTGATGAACTCACACACCTTCTTCAAAAGATTAACATTCAGTTTCCCTCATTAGTGTCTTCTACTTCTTCTTTAGCATCACAATCGGAAGCTCCCTCATCATCATCTCATTCACATAATACATGTACTTCTAGGCTACATAAAATGATAGGACAAGCAATCTTGGCCTCTACAAGTCCTCAATCTCATAGATGGGTATGTGCAGGATCATAATGGGCCAAAAAGTGGTGATATGATGGGTACGTGTAGGGTATGTGGCTGATGACCTTTTTTTTACCCATAATTGATGAAACAAAAAAAGTTTTTAAAGGAGATTCTTAGCTTTCCACCAATATAAATTATATTTTACTTTGAATTTAATAAATTATTATTATTGATTTTCTATTTGAATTAAGACTAAAGCCCTGATTGATAGGCTGATTGAAAAACATTTATAGCTTTCAAATGGTATCACATTTTTTGAATCTAAAACATGCGTCACATTCTATGATTTGCATACTATAGGATTAAAACCAAAAAAAAAGAATTTCATGAAGTTTTGACCAGTTAAGGAGGTCAGACATATATAATTTTTATATTTTTTAAAAGTTGTAATAAAAAATTCATAATTAATTATATACTTGGAAAAAAATTATAAAAAAATATGTATCACATCCGAACATGAGTCCTCTACTTATATATAAAATATTATAATTTTTTTTATCATTTTATTGTGGTTATGGTGGTCAGATAGACACCTACTTCTTATTTTTTCCCTGAAATTTAAGTACTGCTTCATTGAAATTTAAAATTTTCACCAAATAGATTTTTCCTTTTTTAAAATAAACCTAGTAGTTTAGAAACTACATTCAATTTTCTATAGATTCTATTATTAAATATTTTTGAAATAATATAGATAACTTGTTCAAATTTTTACGTCAAGTTGCCTAACTCTGATTTTTCTGAATTTATTACCACTTAAGTGCCTATTTTTTTCATGATGATCCCGCACATACCCAAATGGCTTCTTGATTCAGGGGCATGTCATCATATGACATCTTCTATGCATATTTTCTCTTCTTTTGAGCCTTGTAATTCACCTCATATATTGATGGGTAGCAATATATATATGAAGGTAAGTGGGAAGGGTTCTATTGATATGGGGGAAGGGAGTTTCAATGATGTACTCTGTGTTCCTTCCTTGTCCACTAATCTCCTTTCTATTTATCAAATTACTCATGGGGGTCAAGGTAAAACCATTGAGTTCACTCCTAATAGGGTGTACATAAGGGACTTGGAGACTAGGAATATTGTTGCTATTGGGATGGTTGATCATTCATATCATTCAAAAGATGATAATGTTCCTTTGACTGCATCACACACTTCATTGAGTGTGAACCATGTTAGTGAGGAGAAGTTTGGTCATCTACACCTTGGTATTCTAAATGCCAATCCTGAGCTTCCTACTCCTCCACCTCCTACTTCTTCAACCATTGATGCTTTTATTCAGTAGGATGATCATAGTTTTTCCGATCTTGCTTTATAGGATGAGTATTTGATAGGTATTTCAAACTTTTTCATGGAGTCTCATATTGCAAATTTGAAGGAAACACTTGAGGGGATTTCTCTCCTCTTTGATGACAGTTTCAACACAACTTTTATACCATCTACTTTGTCTTTGGAGATTGACATTCGTGAGTCTCCTCATTCACTTGATTTGTCGTGTTTCTTGGTTGATTTTGACCATGATTATGTTGTGGCTCATTCAATCTTGGAGGCTCTTACTTAGTTTTTAGAGGTACACATGAGCATTCAATTTTCTTCCTTTCAATTGGACATGGAGTGGCTTTTTCATCAGCTTATGATTTTGCTTCTTCCTGAGGGAAGATGTGTTGCTTGTAGACATTGGATTATCAACATTGGAGCTTCTTCATTATGGGGTTATCTTATCTCTCTAATTCCCTCTTATGGGGGGCTCATTGATTGTATATACATGATTCATGTTGTGCTTGGGGGGTATCATTGAGTCCTCCATACATCATGTTTGTTTTGTTTTGTTTTCTCTCTTTTGGAGAGGAGTTTTGTCCCATTGGGTTTTCTTTTTTTCTCCACTTGTGAGATATTAATTGCATTGTTTTCATTTGCATTGTAAATGGGTACCTAACATGGCCTATTAGTTGGCACCCATATCATAGTCTTTGCATAATAATCTTCTCCCTAAGTTGCACTTAAGGGGGGATGTTGGTGTGAATAAATGTCTTGTACCTAGCTAATTCACTCACTAGGTAATTAGGGAACATATTCACATGTTAAGTTTACTTAGGATATAAGATTGTTTCTAGAAGTCTTAGTTGGCTTTTCTAAAACTTATCTTATCTAGCTAGGATTGCATGATTCCTAGGTAGTTAGTTGTCTCATGTTATAGTATTAAGACACTTGTCATGGTCTTGTCTAATCCTATCTCTCAACCTTGCCTTTATATGTAAGGCATCTCATGTTCATTTGCATTATATTCAACCATTAATCAATCTTGCATTGTGAATAAAGCTTTCTTGCCATTCTTTCTCTTGTGGAAGTGGTTTTGGTCTAGTAATTGTTCCTGGGGGTGTTGGGGAGTCACCATTTACTCCCACAAATATAACTTCAACAACCTAAAATTTTGTCAAATACTAAAGCACTATACATTACATATAACATAATATTAGGTGTGATGGATCCCAAAGGGATAGGTAAAGTAATTTAAAACCACAAATTTTATTAAAAACATTGTCAAATTCTTCAATGATAAGTTCTATTGGTTGAAATATTTTCCACTTTAATTTTATACTCTTTAGCCCATATAAATAACAATCTGGCCAACAATTGAGTCACTTGCAATGATATTTGCAAGTGCTCTCTACTTATTTTACAAGGCACATCTAACTTCGACATATATGCAATGAATAAAGACTAGGTATTCTTTTTACCAGAAAGCAGAAAATGAAACCAAGACCTACCCATAACCATGAAATAGGTGCAAAAGATCAAACTTAAAATAAAGTAAATGTGGGTAAATGACACAAAGTTCATCTTTCCCACACCAACGAATGATATCAAGGGAAAGAAAGAACGATAGACTCTTTTCAAAAGCTAATTTAATCCAAATTCAAAGTTTTAGAATTAAATGCATAGACAACTCATTATAACAGAATGACATTTGAAGAGTAACCATAAGCAAACATAGTTCATCATCATTTAAAGACATTAAGAAATCCAAATATTCAAAAATATCTTCTTTACTTTTCCATAGTCAAAACATAAGTTCACAGACTTCATATTTCTATATAATGAAATTGCATGAAAAGATGCCCTTGCTATCCCCCTCTTCCCTCTAAACCAAAAAGGGAGATTCAATCCCCTCAATTCCTGAAAGTCTTTTCTTTATAGAATTTTCCAAGCCAAAAATGTATCTAAGCGTAACTATTCATAACAGTCTTTTAAAATAACTATCCTCAAGAAAGTGACCTTAAACAAAAATAGTTACACTACACCAAAATTGGGTTACCAATACTAATTACAAAAATATGCCATGCAAAGCAAGAAAATTAAACTACCACAGGTGGTGGGGCATTCTCCATATCTAGTTGTATTTCCATAAAAAGTTGGTGCAACTTAGCGTGTTCCTCTTCTTCTTCTAGGATGGAGATTACCCTATGATATTGGGCATAATTAGTCTTCTCCTTCTAGGCAAGTGTGCACAATTGGGGGATAATATCAATCTACTCTTCCTCGGGCCAGTTCAAGTTAGGTTGTAGGATGTGTATAGGTTCATCATCCCACATTTCATTGCTCGTAGGAAGCCGCATTTTGAATTTTCCTTGGTTGATAAGGAAATAGGACTCAATAGTACTGCCACCTTTCTCTATAAATGGCTTATTTAATTACGTCAATAGGTAATGATTCCTTTTAACCTACTACTAAAATGTCACTACCTTCATTACACTTGTCATTTATGAGGCTAACTAATGAATCATGAATTTTTTTCCTTGAGAAAAAAGCCTTAAGATTGAGTTTGTATTTCAAAAAACTTGAAAATACATTCTTATGATCTTTCATACAAACAATTAAATATACTAGTGATGCTTCAAAAATGGGGAAATCTACTATAGAGTCGCAGGGTCGCTAAAAGATAGCACCAATGAACCACATGTCAGGACTTTTGAGGTTTTGAAATCTTCCAACATACTGATCACTTAGAATATCCTTAGGTGAGATTGAGAAGAGAGAGAGATGGATTGGGTAGTCAGGTGGTTATAAAACTTACAAAGGGCACGAGTTGGTTAAAAAACAAAAGGGTTGGCGACAAGGGTTATGAAACTCACGAGAACCACGATTTCAAGTCATTTTCAAGGCATGAAATGGGAGTCATTTTAATTTAAAAGGGAAGAATTGCATGGTTTAAAATTAGAGGGTAAGAAGTTCAAATTGTGGTTACAATTTAGTAGTCAACTTTGATAACATCCAAAAAATTCCTTAAGATAAATATTTTGACTAGATCCATGGTCCATTAAAGCTTAAATTTGATTTGAATATGGGCCCATTTCAAAACATAACATAAAATGTGAGGAGGTCATTCATTTACAAGAGCGAAAAATACGATCTTATGCAAATGAGGTCATGTTTGTGGCTTGCTCTTGAATAAGATTTCATTTTATGACCTAGTCTTTCCAATGAAACCTAGTCTAATTATAATTTAACTTGTAGGGATCTATGTGCATATGTGTCTTGACCAATTTGTGACTGTGGACACCGATTTTGGGTGTCCAATGGTTCTCTAACTCTTCTAGGGTTTTTCACCTAAAAGGAGAGAAATAGACCCAAAATGCTAATGTCAACACTAAAGATTAATGTAAGGAGGGATGTAATATGTCTAAATATGATGTCTAAATGGAATACACTAAAAAATAATTTTTTTTATTAATGTCAAACCTAAGAAATGCAAAGTGCTAGAAAAAATAGTGAAGTATGCAAAAAAATCTCAAGAATGCAAGTAAATGATAATATAATTAAAAAAGACTGGAGAGATGCACCTAGAATTTGAAGTATGATGTAGAGAGGCTCTAACTCAAATCCTGTAGAGTTGACTGGAAATGTTGATTGGGACAGTTATGCCAAGATGGGTGACTTAGTCTAGTTTTGGGGAAAATCTATTGGAACAAGAATCTACCAAATGGGTATCCAAAAATACAGAAACCACTTTTAAGGCCTGGCAGTGGGATTCATTCACCATAGATGGCAACTTAGTCCACTTGGGAATCTTGAGAATTTCGGGGCAAGAAACTATAGCTTTTGGTATGCACTTATGTTCTTGACAGATGTTCGATTGAAAAATTGTAGAAAATGAGCTAAAATTGGTCTCCACACTTCAATTAGGACGTTGACTTTGATGAATTTGATGGATTGAAAAATCCTTTTTGACACTTTCCTCTTTGACAAATCTGCATACAAGACCTACAAATACACATGCAAAAGGGGGGAAAAGGGTTAAGGGTTAGAGTATAGGGGTTTTCCTTGGTCAAACCCCACTTTGGTAATCAAAACCTATGAAATGAAATGAAATAAGAAGAGAATGATGAATAAACAATATGCAATGTCACAAACTCACCAAACCCTTGATGTGTAATTATGAAGATATATAATGAAGTGCTCCAATGGATGACTTGATGATGCTTAGAGTGCTTGAATGCTTGAGATTTATTAAGTGAATG
>VDFB02360526.1:0-46952 GCA_007258455.2 Sequoia sempervirens
TTTGTGGATGATCTAACAGTTATCACACAAGTGCCCTCCTTCATGACTTGGTTTGTAGATGATGTAATCGCTTTCCTTCACAAGTCTTCTTGAAGATGATGCAACAACTTTCCTTCACAAATTTTCTTTCAAATATTGCAATACTTTTCTTTATAATTCTGCCTTGAGGTCTGCTCTAACTTCACTTACAAATCTGTTCAAAATGTCTGCTATAAATCAGCTTCTAGATCTGCTATAATTCTTTCTCAAAATCTGCCTCAAATCTGCTATAATTTCCTCTTAGATCTGCTATGAATATTTTTTTATTCTTCACATAAATCTGCTCTTATTCTTCCTCAAACTCTTCTTTTAAAATCAGAAATATATTCTATTTTTGCTTGCTTTCAAAACCTCCAATCAATCTTATTTTATATCATGCAAAGGGGGGCAACTTAATGAAAGTATATGATGCTTCACAATGGTTGCAAATCTTTTTATATATATGCACCTTTTCACCAAACTTGGGCACCTGTAATGTCCCCTTCTATTTAACCTTTCGAGACTCAGTGGTTTAGCCTATTACATCGACCCTCGTAGGCTAAGGGTTCTGGTTAGAGGGTCACCTGTTCGGGCACCTGGTCGGAAATTTGCTTATTTGGTATCTGGAGTTTGGTGACATGGTGGAATTGCGCGTTTGGCGTGTTACGGGAGCTTGAAATATTGATCTTCATCATCGTTTCACCTTTCCAGACTTTGGGGGCCATGTGCCAATTAGTTCAAGGGGTTGAATTCTATTTTGCTGTTACTATTCATCACTAAAGTGGAAAAAGTAACAACTTAAGTGAATAGTAACTTTTTAATGAATAGTGTTTATCAAGTTAAAATTATAAAAGGAGCTTGAGAAGTTCGAACTTCTTCATGCATGAGTTATTTGTCTTGTTTGAAGCTTGAAGTGTGGAGAGTGTGGAAGGAGAAAACTAGGGTTTCTACTTTCAGCAGTGGGGAGGCCTGGTTGGGGCTTCGATTCTTCAATTTTGATGCATCTTGAGAGTGTGAAAGACCACTTAAAAGTGCAGGTCTGAGTTTTGTGGCTTCGTGGGAGCCATATTTTGTTGGTTGCAAGTGTTTGAAGACATCTACCGGAAGGGAAGTTGCTGTTAAAGTCTTCATTCGTCATCTTGAAGGTGTTACTACGAATTTATGAACATTTTGGGAGCTGATTATGCACCTACAGCCAGCCGCTTTGAAGTAAGGGTTTCAACATCCACAAGTAAGGAAAACGCCTCTTTCTTGCAGCTGCTTTTACTCCTAAAGTGGGCGCCCATCATCCTAGAAGACATTTCAACGAAAAATTGGTAGGAGAAACTTGTATTTAAATTTGTATGAGCAATTTCATGGGCGCGGGTACTGTAGCAAGCACTGTTCACAGTGCATCTTGGCTGCAAGTTTGTCATTAGTTGTAAATGATGTCTCATTCTGAAATGCATGTAAGAGGAATATAATTTTAGCACTCTTTGTGGATGAAGAAGGTCTCTTAACTAGTGTATTGAGTTCCTTTGAGTTATCTTTTATAAGTTAGTTTAATGTAATGTCCCCTTCCAGTTGACATCTCTCAGAGCTTATGATTAGTCTATTATGCGACCCTCGTAGGCTGATAGGATGCATAGAGGGTCTTGATGGAGCTTGGCTTGGCTTTGGTTGTCAGATTTTTACAAGTTGGCTTTCGTTCGGGCTCATTCAGACATTTTTTGCCTAACTTGCTATTTTTAGCAGTATTTGGCAGTCAGCAGAGCACCCCTGCTATTTTTAGTAGTATGGTTTGGTCATGTACAGAATCACTCACTTATTCACCAGCTTCAGACGGTTCGTGAATCGGACATATTTTGAGGGAGATATTAATATTTTAATTGATTAATTAAATATTAATTATTCAGAGCTTATATTATAAAGTTATAATATTTTAATATTATAACTTAAGTGATTTGTCTCAAGGGGTCGACCATCATTGAAGGGGCCACTTTTAATTATAATTTATAATTAAAAGTGAGATTGAAAACTATTGAAAAATTAAAAAAAGAGAAGTTTGAATTTATTTAAGTGATGCCTAATTGAGAAAAGTCGAACTTTTGAGGAGATATAAGGGTTTCATTGGGATTTGAGCTCATTATGATTGAAATCAAATTTTTGCTGAGTCTTCCTTCTGAGAATAGAGCCAAGGGTTCCAGTTTGCAACTTGCATTGGAGAACGTACAATCTTCAGTGTGTGCAGTTCAGAGGCTGTGAAATATCAGCTGATTTATTGCCAGTCAAAGAGATATCTTCATCCAGAAGTTATCACAATGCTTCATTCTTTGAAATATCTTCAGTATATTGGGTTGGAATTATACCAGGAGGGATTCTTTGTGTTAGGCGCCTACTTTCCAAGATCTGAGCATTTATTACAAGGGTCGTACCAGATCTGTTGCTGCTGTACAGATCTGTACCATTTGTTGCTGGGCCGTACCAACCACAGAGAGCTAAAAAAGGCATATTTCTTCCTAAAGCAAATCGCCTCTTCTTTTGGCAGTGTGACTTCACAAAAAAGGACGCCTTACCTTCTGCAATCTTCTAAAGTCTTCTGACGCAGGGAGAAATGGATGTCTGGGTCAAGCCGTACAAATGATCACTTCCAGGCGGCTGCAAATCAGGTTTTCAAATAAAACAAATCAGCTTGTTTTCTATTTGCATGTTAGGGTTTTTAGTTTGTAAACTCTGGATAAGCATAAATAAAATATTTGCTATCAATCTGAGATCTAAATTTGTCAATCTTCAGCTTGTAGTATTCATTATTTATTTTTGAAGCAATTTCTTTAAAAATCGCATTATTCATCTTTATGCACAAAAAACACAAAAAAAAAATCAAAAGCGATAAAAACAAACAAAAACACAGACAGTTCAGAGATCAGTTAGAACAGGGGTTTCTACAGTGGTATCAGAGCTAAATCCTACCATCTTGAGGGTTTAGCACTCTTATGCAGCCACAAGAGGTTGGGTCTTACAGGTATTATACTCGCAGGAGAGCATTGATTGATAGGTAACAAGGTTTGAACAGGCAGCCGGGAAACATGGCTGACAGACAGATGTTCCTCAAAACCCTAGGGATCAGGACGATGCAGAAGTTCTAGACACTCTCAGAGATTTACGAGTAGGTCAACGGCAGTCCAACGATGTGCTACAGCAGTTGGCAGTGGCAATCCAGAGGTTAGGTACGCCGAGGAGACCGTCACCACATCGTGACGATAACAGGAATGATGCAAGATCCCGGAGAGCACCTAGGACTGTTTCACGGACGGCAGACAGGCCCACTAGGCCTACTTTTGTGAGACAGGAGCCCGATGAGGCTATTGCAGGTGAGGAGCATGAGGAGTTGTTCGCAGATACACTTATGGCAGCGAACGAGGAGTGGGAGTTAGTACCGCCTGAGGTCAGAGAGAGGATCACTTTTGACCGATTCATTACACAGAGGAGAGAACATCACAGAGGTCGACAGGATTGGAGGCCTAGACATCAAAACAATGATCTGAAACATGCTACAAACAGACTCACTCTAGCGATGTTCAACGGTAGTGGCAAGGTTACAGCCCAGGGCTGGATCAGTAAGCTAGACACTTTCCTCACATTGCGTCCTATGGCTGAGAGGGATGCTATCAGGTATGCGACATTGCATCTTGAGGGGGTAGCTTACGACTGGTGGCACCACGAGATGGTGACACTCTAGCACGATCGGATCACCACATATCAGGAGTTCATTGATAGGTCAGTGGAACGATTTGACAGGAAGGATCCAGAATCCTATTTGAGAGATTTGGCTCAGTTGCGACAGAGTGGCAGCTTGGAGTCTTACATAGGTGACTTCCAGCGATTGTCAATTATGGTTCCTAATATATCAGAGAGGCGGCTTGTAGTGCTTTTCATGGAGGGACTGATGGAACCATTGAGGGGTTGGATCAAAGCCTTTGATCCTCCTTCGTTACAGGAAGTGATGAAGAAGGCACGTAGTATGGAGTTGGCAACACCTTCCAGCAAATTCAACTCCAAGAACACTTCTTCATTCAGGGACAACAAAGGATTTAATAAGAATAACCAGAGATCTGATTTTAAGAGTGACTCGAAGGGGAAATCAGCAGCACCACCCTTGGATCACGAGGCTCTTAATGATTTACGCAGGAAGAAGCTTTGCTTCTACTGCAAAGGTCCCTATGATACCAACCATGATTGTCCTTTGCGGCCTAAGAGCAAGGCCAATCGAGTGATGTGGGCTTATTACGAGGAGTCGGAATCTAAGAGTTCCGAACAGCAAGAGAGTTCTGAGGAGTCAAAGTCAGAGGCTTCAGAGCCTAAGGTAGAGGCCGAGTCAGAGCTTCAGATTCAGGAGGCACAACTATCTAGCATTTAGCAGGAAGGTTCATTCAGACTTCATGGAGTTTTGGCAGGATAGAGGGTCATCACCCTTCTTGACACAGGAGCCACACACAATTTTATTGATGCTAGATTTGTGGAGAAGCGCGGACTCATAACTGAAGAGTTCGAAGGCATTAGGGTTAAGGTGGCAGACGGTTACACTCTCAAGTGTGATCGAATGATTAAGGATCTCCCCTTGCGCTTGAACAACTATGAGTTCAAGGCTGATTACTACGTGGTGAACATGGGGGATATCGATTTAGTCTTGGGCATGAAATGGCTTCATTCCCTTGAGGAAGTCACTCTTCGTCTCAAAGACATGGAGATCCGTTTTGATGTTGATGGGAAGACACATATCCTGAAGGCCATTCAGGATAGCAATGTTAAGACTATTTCCTTTCGTCGGATGGAGAGGCTCATGCGACATGACATGGTAGAGTGGGCTGCCGAGTGCACATTGGCACCTATACAGGAGGGACAGCACAAGACTGAGTATCATCCTGACATTCAGCAGTTGAGAGTCAAGCATGAGAAGGTATTCAGTGATATTCCGCTAGGGAGACCTCCAGACAGGGGCATTGAACACATTATAGGGCTTGAGGAGGGCACTAAGCCCGTCATGATTACTCCTTACAGGCATCCTAAGAGGTTGAAGGATGAGATAGAGAAGACGATCAAGGAGTTGCTTTCTATGGGTCACATTCGACCTAGTAAGTCACCATTCGCTTCTTCAGTTGTCCTAGTGAAGAAGAAAGACGGTACCCTTCGCATGTGCATAGATTACAGAGTCCTGAATAAGAGGACTATCAAAAACAGGTACCCCATACCCCGCATAGATGAGCTTATTGATGAGCTCCATGGTGCATGCTACTTCACGAAGATAGTCTTGAGATTAGGATATCACCAAATTAGAGTTCGTGAGCAGGATGTTGAGAAGACTGCATTCCGTTGTCATTGTGGACACTTCGAGTTTGTGGTGATGCCATTTGGGCTCACCAACGTGCCAGCGACATTTCAGTCCACCATGAACAGGGTCTTCCACTCACATCTGAGGAGATATGTACTTGTCTTTTTTGATGATATTATGATTTACAGCAGGACTTGGCAGGAGCATTTGGTTCATCTGGATACAGTGCTCAACATTTTGGAGAGGGAGTCCTTGTACGTCAAGGAGTCCAAGTGTGATTTAGGGATGACCGAGTTTACTCTACTTGGGTCATATCATCGATCTTGAGAGGAGTCGCGGATGGATCTTGAAGATCCAGCTATTATAGGTAGCCTACTCCCGGCGAACCTTACAGGCTACTTGAGGATTTCTTTGGTTGTGTGGTTTTACATAGATTGTGAATGGTTATTCCGCGTCATGCGGCCTATAGCCGGATGTTGAAAAAGGTGCGTGTTGGACTCACGAGCCACGGGGAATGTTTGTGAGGAGTTCAAGAAGGAGTTGATGACTACGTGTCCAGTGTTGGCACTGCTGGATTTTTCGAAGCCTTTTGAGCTTCAGTGCGATGCTTCTGGTGAGGGCATTGGAGCGGTGCTTATGCAGGACAAGCACCCTATTGTTTACGAGAGCCGGAAACTCAGAGGACCAGAGAGGCTCTACAGTATATATGATAAGGAGATGCTAGCCATAATGCATGCCTTGGCCAAATTTAGACAGTATCTTGTGGGCAGTAAGTTTTGCATTAAAACTAACCACAATAGTTTGAGGCATTTCTTGGGGCAGCGAGATCTCAATGATCGTCAGCATAAGTGGGTGAGTAAATTGCAGGCATATGACTTTGATATCTCTTACATCAAAGGCACCCAGAATGTAGTGGCTGACGCTCTCTCACGCAGGCCTTATCTGAGCTCTATGGTTCACATTACAGAGGATTGGAGGCATTTGATTGTGGCGGAGTATGCCAAGGATACTTGGGCATCCAGTATTGTTGAAGGATCGATGATTGACACCAGGTACACGCTTGTGAATGACTTGATCATTTACAAGAATAGGATTTATTTGATCCCAGGTTCAGAGATGAACACTATCATGCGAGCCTTTCATGATGTACCTACAGCAGGCCATCCCAGGTACTTCAAAACGTATAGACAGATTCGGGAGAGATTTACATGGAAAGGTCTCAAGGCGGACGCTCTTCAGTATGTGCGTGAATGTCCTGTTTGTCAGGAGAACAAGCAAGAGAACACATACCCGGCAGGATTATTGCAGCCACTTCCGATTCCTGATAGGAAGTGGGAATGCCTATCGATAGATTTCATTATGGGCTTGCCTAAAGCCCAAGGACGGGATTGCATATATGTAGTTGTGGATCGGCTAACGAAGTATGCCCACTTCTTTCCGATTACCACCACTTACACAACTACATAGGTAGTAGAGGTCTTCTTCCATGAGGTGTTCAGACTACATGGGTTGCCTCGGAGCATAGTGAGCGACAGGGATAGTCGGTTCCTAAGTCACTTCTGGCAGGAGGTGTTCAGACTTTGTGGGACCGAGCTTACACCGAGCACCAGTTACCACCCGCAGACTGATGGTCAGACAGAGATAGTGAATAAATGGGTGGAAGGTTACCTCAGGAACTACATTGCAGGGCAACAAAAGGCGTGGGTCAAGTGGATATATCTGTGTGAGTATTGCTATAATACTACCTTCCACATGACCATTCAGATGTCCCCCTTCATGGCGTTGTACGGTTATGAGGCGCCTAGTTTTCTGGATTTGCTACTAAGTGACAGTAGAGTGCCGAGTGTTGGAGATTTATTGCAGGAGAGTCAGGACACTATGAGGGCTCTCAAGGAGAATATTGCTAAGGCACAGAATCAGCAAAAATAGTATGCAGATCAGAAGAGGATAGAGAGGTCTTTTGAGGTGGGAGACATGGTTTACCTCATGCTACAGCCCTACCGTCAGTCTACTCTTAGGAAGAGTGGTTCAGAGAAGCTTAAGCCACGATATTATGGTCCTTTCAGGATCCTGAGGCGTGTTGGAGAGGTAGCTTATGAGCTAGAGCTTCCGGCGGAGAGCAAGGTCCACAATGTTTTTCATGTGTCACATCTCAAAGAAGCGTTGGGACACCGTGTGGTACCTTAACACAGTTTTACCTCCCTTAGATGATGAGGAAAGTTGATTTTAGTACACGAGTCTATCACAGATGAGAGACGATTCGCGTAGGAGGACTATCAGGGAATATTTGGTGAAATGGAGAGAATTGCCAATGGAGGATGCTACATGGGAGAGCGAGGATATTCTGCGACATCCGGGATTGAGATTGCGAGGACAATTTGGAGAAGCGATATAATGTCCCCTTCGATTGACATCTCGAGAAGCTTATGATTAGCCTATTATCACGACCCAAGTAGGTGATAGGATGGATAGAGGCTCTTGATGGAGCTTGCAGCCGGTTGTCATAGTTTTACAAGTTGGCTTTTGTTCGGGCTCATTCAGGACGTCTTTTGCCGACTTGCTATTTTAGCATATTTGGCGGTCGTGAACCCCTTTGCTTTTTAGCGGTATGGTTTGGTCATAATGCAAAATCACTCACTTATTCACCAGCTTCAGACGGTTCGTGAATCGGACATATTTTGAGGGAGATATTAATATTTTAATTGATTAATTAAATATTAATTATTCGGAGCTTATATTATAAAGTTATAATATTTTAATATTATAACATAAGTGATTTATCTTAAGGGGTCGACCATCATTGAAGGGGCCACTTTTAATTATAATTTATAATTAAAAGTGAGATTGAAAACTATTGAAAAATTAAAAAAAGAAAAGTTTGAATTTATTTAAATGATGCCTAATTGAGAAAAGTCGAACTTTTGAGGAGATATAAGGGTTTCATTGGGATTTGAGCTCATTATGATTGAAATCAAATTTTTGCTGAGTCTTCCTTCTGAGAACAGAGCCAAGGGTTCCAATTTTCGACTTGCATTGGAGGACGTGCAATCTTTAGTGTGTGCAGTTCAGAGGCTGTGAAATATCAGCTGATTTATTGCTAGTCAGAGAGATATCTTCATCCAGAAGTTATCACAGTGCTTCATTCTTTGAAATATCTTCAGTATATTGGGTTGGAATTATACCAGGAGGGATTCTTTGTGTTAGGCGCCTACTTTCCAAGATCTGAGCATTTATTACAAGGGTCGTACCAGATCTATTGCTGCTGTACAGATCCGTACCATTTGTTGCTGGGCCGTACCAACCACAGAGAGCTGAAAAAGGCGTGTTTCTTCCTAAAGCAAATCGCCTCTTCTTTTGGGAGTGTGACTTCACAAAAAAGGACGCCTTACCTTCTGCAATCTTCTGAAGTCTTCTAATGCAGGGAGAAATGGATGTCTGGGTCAATGTAAAAACCCTAGTTTCCCCGAAATCTCTGTATCTGACTGTTTTTAGGTTTTTCTGAAGGTTTTTGATTTTTTTGATGTTTTGAGCAATAAATGAAGAATGCGACTTTGCTTGAAAAATAATAATAAATTTAAATAAAATACTTCAACTCTGAAAACTGTGAAAACTACTGATAATAATGTTGCCAGATAATCTATTATACTTCTGAGATGATTACATTGAAGATCAGATAACATGCTAAGTAAAAGGCAACAAATATTTGAAAACCTGATTTTTGAAACAGCAATAAATGATCTAGTGAATATGGTACGGCTGCAACAAATAAGAGCTTCTCCTCTTGTCTGGCGATCTCCACTGCCTTCTGAAACCCCAGCGCCCTCAAAGAAGCAAACTGGAAAGCTGAAAGGGAGGCGTTTCTCTTGAAGATGAAAGTACGGCTCAAGGACAGAAAGTACGGCCTGCTGCAAGGTACGGCCTGTCAGAAACAGTAATGAAGATTGTACGGCCTCCTCTGTAATCACTGTCCAAGTCTCTGAGATGATGCGCCTAGATGAATAGTTAACCTCTGAATGCAAATACTGAAAGAACTCTGAATATGAATAATTCTCTGAAGCTCTGTGATTTCTCCTGAATGAAGAAATCTCTAACTGGCAATAAATCAGGTGTTATTTCACACCCTCTGAATTGCTTCCAGTGGAGATGGCTCGTTCTCCAAGGAATTCGAGACTGAAACCCTAAAGCTTCCGTTCTCTGGCAAAGATTGATCAATTTTCAATTCACAAATGTCATAATGGCTCTAATCCCAATGCAAAGCCTATATTCTTCTCAAAAGTGCGATTTCCTTAAAGATAGGGAATTTTAAAATATTTGACTTTTAATTCTTTTATTAATTCAATAGTCTCAGCCAAATATTAAATTATAAATTTAATATGCAAAAATGGCCCCTTCCCTGATGTTGGGCGACCCCCTCAAATAGAATCACTTAAGTTATAATTTAATATTATAACTTTATATTATAACCATCAATAATTAATATTTAATTAATATAATTAAATATTAATATCTCCCACGTTACTCATCCGATGACTAATCCGTCTGAAGCTGACGAACACTGAAGTGATTCTGAACGCTGCCAAATCCATACTGCTAAAAATAGCAGGGGTCCCACGCCGACTGCCAACAACTGCTAAAAATAGCAACTACTGCAAGAACGTCCGAATGAGCCCGAACGAAAGCCAATTGATCAACACTGCCAAACTAAAGCTGAGCCAAGCTCCGAAATGACCCTCTATCCAACCTATCAGCCTACGAGGGTCGCATAATAGGCTAACTCTTATGAACTCTGATGCTCGCCAAAAATGGGGACATGACAGTCAAGCAGTACAAATGATCACTTCCAGGCGGCTGCAAATCAGGTTTTCAAATAAAACAAATCAGCTTGTTTTCTATTTGCATGTTAGGGTTTTTAGTTTGTAAACTCTGGATAAGCATAAATAAAATATTTGCTATCGATCTGAGATCCAAATTTGTCAATCTTCAGCTTGTAGTATTCATTATTTATTTTTGAAGCAATTTCTTTAAAAATCGCATTATTCATCTTTATGCACAAAAAACACAAAAAAGAACCAAAAACGACAAAAACAAACAAAAACACAGACAGTTCAGAGATCAGTTAGAACAGGGGTTTCTACATTTAATTTGAATTTTTATATGCATATGGTTGTAAGAAAATTATTAAAATCATTTGGCATCAAACCACAAAAACACCACAACAAGAAAAGCAGATTACAAACCAAAAATCAGACCTTAACGAGCAAAAATCAAATCAGCAGTGAGTTCGGTTAATCATAGCACCACACTAGGGGAGGTGTTGATGTGATTTTTGTGACCGCACCAATTAGCAGAACAAAGTATCTGAAGGCTACTCCATTCTATGTTGATCAAATAATTCCATACGCTAAGATTGCTAGAAAGTTCGTATGTTCAACTCCAAGGTTCCGAAATGCTATGGAATACCCTCAGTAGGTTCGTTGTGATTTGCTGTTTTTACGAGGGGACTTACACAATTGTTCAAAAGGTTTGCAGTTAACAAGAAGTTAATGATTGGAAGGGAATTTTGTGCGAATGATTTGGCATTGAGGTATGAATTTTTTCTAAAACTAACCAGAAATGTACTGAATTGAATGGGCTGTAGGGATTAGAGAGTCTAAATTCTATTCTAAATGCAAGAGGTATTGAGCTTGACTTCAATGAACTTCAACCGAACTTTGTCTTGCCTCGTGTTGAACAGCTTCAACAAGGTTGGTGCAATCTTCAAAAGAGCAACGTAAGGTGTTCAGATCACGACTCAACAATGCAAATACCATCAGAACAATGCATACGTACATGTGAATCTCAATTGAAGTTAAGACTAAAAGTATTCCAGTTGACCACGCAGGGCAAACTTACCATCAATAAGTTTGCTAGTGGTATGGATTTAAACGAAGCTCACTCAAATCAAACACAACCACTCACAATTAACTACTTGCATGAAAATGAAAATTATTCTAACTTATGTCCTACTTGAAGTTGAAGGCGAAGAAACCTCACTAACTGCTCATAACAAAAGACAAATTCACCATCAATGAAACTCTTTTATTATGATAGTCTACGTAACAATTCCTTACAAAATTCTCAAAGGGAGAATTTTCCTTCTCCTTCAAACTATGTTATGCAATGAAACTATGCTAACTCTAAATTGTCTCTCTATGCTCTATCAAAATGTCTATTCTCTAGTCTAATTTCTACTGAAGTACAAATGAGGGGGGATGCCCCTTTTATAGATAGCCCAGTACAATGGACGGCTCGGATTACAATCAAATGAATGGCTTAGATTAAGCCACCTCAGCCCTAACCCTACAAACTGCCAGAATGGGGAGTGGTACAATAAATGAATCACAAGATTCCCACTCACTCCCAAAATAGTAAAGGCAATTAATGCCCACAATCAGTCTTCCAGAAGATCATCATCCAGAAGTGCGTTTCCATTCTCCTTCTCCTTGGCTGCAAAATCAATGAATCTGGCAAGCACAGCCTCAACCTCCTGAACTGAAATTGGCAGAATGTGATCAAGCCG
Organism: Sequoia sempervirens; assembly: GCA_007258455.2. Classification (NCBI taxonomy): domain Eukaryota; kingdom Viridiplantae; phylum Streptophyta; class Pinopsida; order Cupressales; family Cupressaceae; genus Sequoia; species Sequoia sempervirens. Next base: position 11,886 of record VDFB02360526.1, read on the forward strand.
AAACTCTAACACCGTAACTGATTGCCCATGCTGTGTGCAAGACTTTCTCCAAGCGGTCAAGGCATCCTAGGTATTCTGAATCAGGCTGGAGAAAGTCGAAATGTTTTCAAAGTCATCCTGCACAAAAGTCTTCACCTCTGAAAAGAAAGGTGGCAACCTACTCCTCAATCCATCAGTAGTCACCTCATCAGAATTCAGCCATCTAGCAAAGATCGCCTCCAAGGTCTTCAGGACTCCATCAACAATGTTCATCATAGCCTTCCTGACTCTAGCTGAATCCGCCTGTGTTGCATTGAAGAATCCACGTCTTGTGACTACTGAAGAGTACCAACCGGTAAAATCATACCTATCACCCTCCTGAATAACTCCTCCATCAATCAACATCTGCAAGGGAGTATGCATCAAGGCCTCCAGACGCTGAATGACTTTGCTCTGATAGACGTGAGCATCACCCCAGGCCTGATCAACTGCCTCCATCCGTGCTATAATGTTGGAAGCTTGCTGATAAGCATGAGCAAGATCTTCCATGAACTTTTTTGTCTCGGCACGAACACCTGCAGCCCATTTATCTGCCTCCTGTGCCATCTTCCTCAAATCCTCCAAGCCACTAACTAATTCTCTAGATAACTCGGTTGGAAGCTCAAGTGTCGGAATCTCCTGCCCACAAGGACGAGACAAATGTTGCATGTAGCCAATCAAAGTCTTATGCTCCTTCAATTTCTTATACTTGCCTTCAGTCCTGAGCAATCTGTCCTTAAGCGCTTGATAGGAGTTATCACACTCCTCAATAATCTGAGCTCCGGTGGGGCGACCTAACTCCATGGTTGTGATCATATAATTCTCCGGTACAGCCACATCTTGATCACAATCAACCCTAGGCACAACAACGTGAAGGGTGCGAGAGCCATCCTCACCTGTTGAGATCTTCGAAAATTTCCTAGCTCTCTTCTTAGTTGGAGGCGCGCTGATCCTACTCAAAAATTCCTCCATCTCTACTGCTGGATCAGCCTCTTCACTGGGGCTCCTTCTCATTCTATCTCTGAGCCAATCAGGTACTACCTGCTCTATAACAAATAGTTGCTCCTCTCTTGCTTCTTCCTCACGGACTTGTTCTACTTCATTTTCATTCTGGCAAGGCTCATCGGCCTCTAATGGCTAAGTATCTCCTGAAACTGCATCATCCTCTAGAGCCACCTCAAGCTCATGCTGGAAGTGTGTGTCAGTAGCAGTTTCCTCATCTTCCTCCTGCTGATCATCTTTAGTGGGTGCTTTGACACTTTGGCCAACTGATTCTCTCCGTGGTGGCTGATTTTCTTCATGTAATTCCTGTTCCTGATTCAATGCATTTCTTTGATCAGCGAAAAGTGAAACCTCCTATATACTTGGAGAATGTGTCTCCAATGGCCTAGGTGACTCTACCACAACTCTCGGAGGCACTGGCTGAACTGGCTCCTTCCTTCGAGATTCTGGACCTTGGGTAATCTGTTTCTTCCTGCTGGTAGTTGGCGTCCTATGATCTTCCATCAAGTTGTAAGTCAAAGGAATTGACCTACTCTTTAATCTGCTCACATGCCTTTCGACCCATGCTTTGGTGAAAGTCAGGACTGGAATACAAAGTGTGTCCAAATCAGCAATCTCTAGCTCCAACCAATCTGGAAGTGGAAGTGGCGTGTCTCTCACTGCCTCATAATCTGGATGGAGAACATTCATGTCCTCGTCCACCTAGTCTGGCACTGGAATAATTTCACACTCCCTAATCATGCTTATTGGTAGCCTCGAAAACATTCTTTTTCTCACTTCAGCCTCATCTGAAGTATTAGCCCAGTAATCCTCAATATTTGCCTTATGAATAAACTCCTTTGACAGCATCCATCTAATATTCCTGTGAGGATCATAATACTGCCTGCTAGTGTTATAGGAAAGATGGAAGAATTGAAGCTCATTCTCAACTTCCCTGGCTGCCTGAAGTGAAGGACACACTTCATCTAAATTCCCCATGATGATTGGGAAGTCAATCCCTCCCTTCTTCTTTCTCTTTTGAATCTTATCATAGGCAACAAGTTACCTAGATATCTCTAACATCAAAATTCTATTCATTGGGTACTTAGGCAATCTATATGGGTATGAAGAAAAACCTTGCAACCTGATGTAAGAGAATTTTGGAAACTGAATAAACCAGCACCCATACCTTTCAATTAATTCCTGAGCTTCCCTCGAGATCCTGCGATGAGTCCTCTGCTGAAGTGATCTCGTTATATGCATGGTGAAGGCATCATTGACCCGCTTGTAATTGGACGTGCTCGATAGGTGCAACTGCGGACAAGCCTCATGGATTTTGAACTGATGAGAGCCACAACCAACTGGCTCTTTGTATGAAATTCCCCTGTACTTCGTCGTATGAGCCAGCATGTAAACAATGTATGAGCCCATGTAAAAGGTTTTTGTCCTTCTCAAACTCAGGAGCTGCTCATGCAAATTGTCACTAATCATCACCGCCTAATTGATGTTCTCTTTTCCTTCTAGCATGAGGTTGATGTAGTAGAACATCCAAGGCTCAAAGATAAACGCCTGGGGGTAGCCTCCAACTCTGCTGAGCATCATGATCAGGTCACCTTGCTTCAAATCATTTGATATAATCTGCTTCGGCAACTTCGTGCGGGAGGGCTTAGGCTTGTTCATCCAACGAGAGTTGATCATCTCTGCACATCTCTCGAACGTTGAAGCATACATTCACTTAGCACGTTCCCTTGTCTTATAAATCATCTTTTCATGCGATGGGATTCCAAATGCTTCGCCGATAGCTGCAGGAGTGAGGTTGGCGAACAATCTACCATCAGGCGAAACAATGGACCTGTGATCCGAGTCGTAGCAGTTAGCACACTCCATCATCAGCTCCGAACACTGAATAGCTGGCGGAAAACCAACAGCTGCCTACAACCCACTTCGAACAATATTGTGCGAAGTGACTGAAGGATGATGACTGCCAACTCCCATCATTCGACTTTTAAAGGCCCCCATGTTGAAAGAACCCAAATTTGTGTCAGCCAGCTTGCCCAACTTTGAAGTGAATTTCGACTCCGGCAGGAAAGGCTTGCTCAGCGTCTTGATAACAGCCTGCCTGGATGCAGCATTATTGTCTCTGTCAATTCCTCTTACTTCAGCCATCCTGCAAAATAACAAACAGCCATCAACAATTTAAAATAAAATATGAAATAACATTGGGGCTGCTAGTCGACTTTTAAAATTGAGAAGCTGCAACATTATATTTCATCTGCAAACCTCAACTTCTCCTCTAGCAACTTCGAACTGAGAAAGACTTAGCAAATTTCTAAGCAAGCTTTAGCAACTTCAACAGTTGAGAAAATCGGCCAACTTCTCTTCTAGCAACTTCTCAGCACTCAGACTCTTCAAATTTCAGTTTCAACAATCCTTCTTCAAATCGAATTTCCTCAATGCTTATCTCAACTTCAAAGCTAGAATCGAACTTGCCAGCTTGATGGAGAAAAATGAATAAACTCTCCACTCATATAGCCAAGTCGAATTCTAAGTTTAGCCAATTCATTAAATCTCCACTACTTCACAGCAGGAATTCGAATTTCCCTCTAGTAATTGCAACACTTGTCACCCGGCGTCTGGAATCTTGACCTTCTAGAATTTCAAAAGATTCACTTCAAGGCATACTTAGCATTTTCAATTCATTTTTGGAAATATTCACTTCAATTGCATCTTCTGAGAAATTCACTTCACCAGCTGAAGTTTTGACACTCAGTTTTATTCATCTCTGGCCTGGAAAAATTCATCTCACGAAGAATTCGATTAAAATCATCTGATCGATCAACTTCAAATTCTATCATCAGGCATTTATTTCAACAACATTTTATTCTGACATTTGCCTTAGAAAAAATTTTAAATTTTCCCTAGGAAAATTCATAGTTACAAAGTGATCAAAATTCCTCTTGGAAACCCGATGTGGCATGGTGTGATGGTTTATAAGGTAGCATTATTTGTTCACCTTCCTACGAGTTCAACCAAGGGTGCAGTGTTATTTAATTGAATGGATTGTATGCAGGGTTTTGCAGCTCAAGGTCAAAGCGTTTACCTTGAATAAAAAAAAAAAATTCCATCTTAGAGAAGCGGCTGAAGTGTAGAAGATTTCAAATCCATTTCCTTATCCCTTTGGGGCGCTCCAGCCAGGAAGAAGGAATTCCACTTAGGAGCGATGTTGAATTCTATTGGGTCCTGCACAAGCTGAAGGGTACATTTAATTTTGAATTTTAAACCTTAGAAAATATTTTCACTGAGATTTGTTCCATTCTTCATCACAGGAAATTGTTTCTTCCGGTGACTTGGTTTTTAATGATCTTTGTGACCCTTCACGACTCATCCATTGCCAATTCATTCATGCCTTAACAAATTTCACCACCCTCCATCAGACTTAGGTGTATTTCTTCTAGAGATGAAATTTTAAATATTAACACTTAGGAAAAATATTTTAAATCCTTTTTATCAACCTGGGTGCATATAGGCATTAAGGAGGAATTCAAATTTTTTTGCCTTAGAAAATTTTCTCCATTTAACTTCAATCATGGGCGCATTTCACAGCGCGGTGAAGATTCTTCCATGTCTTAGTCACAGCAAACAACATAGCTTATCTTTAGGCATTTAGCGTATATGTGGAGACATATTTTATTTCAGCATTCCTTAGACCATTTTCCTTATTATTCAGCCACCTTCACAGAGCTTCAGCATGCATGATAGCTCCCTTGGCACTACCTCAGCAAGATTGCATTTCTCACATGTAGAAGGATGGGCGCATATAGCATATGTAAGAGGATGGGCGCATTCCACATAGGGAGAAGGATAAACTTCCAACGCCTTTGACTCCTTTTTTTACTCCTCTTCAAGTATGGCGCATTTTGGACCCCAAGGTGGATTTAAAATTGTCTTTTCCTAGATTGCTTGGGCGCATTTTGATGGTGGAGGAGGATAAAGCCTTGACTTAGAATTTTTTTTTTCAAGCATCTTGACTTTGCATGGGCGCATTTAGGGGGTCAGGGCGGATTTACTTCATGCCTTAGATTCTTCTTGCATGCTTGATGATGAGGGCGCATTTGAGGGGGTCAGGTGGATAAACTTTTAGACTTAGACAATTTTTCATCTCCTCCTTGTGAAGTGGGTGCATTTAGGGGGTGGAGAAGGATAAACTTCATCACTTAGCCATTTTTCCTTCCTTCTACCAGCTTCTCCATGCCTTACTATATATAGTAAGTCCTTTGATTTTCACATCTCTGAAGCTCGGATTGATTTGAAATTTTAACCACAGGATCCTCATGACCTAGTTAATCAGTTCACACTGCCATCTCAGGCTGACCTGCTATTTATAGCATGCTTCTGAAGGTGGTTTACTATTTATAGTAACTGCCTGTTTCTGAGACCTCCACAACTCTGTTTGTCTTGAAATTTGAATGACGTGACCCTCATCGAATGACTTGCCCATTCACACTGGCGCCTGCTGCTGGTTTACTATTTTTAGCCAGTTTCTAGAACGCCTTACTATAAATAATATAAGTGCTTAATTGCCGGCTAAATTTTACCGGTGGATGAAACTGAAAGATCGTCGCCGATAGCATACAGGTTTTAGCGTCGACATTTACCCCCTCATTTTACAGGATTACAAGAACGACCCTAATTTATTTGCATTGTATATCAAATGACCTGGATTTGACCTTGTTTATGTTGCGCCCGCCTGTTTGTAGTTCGTCCTTTGGTGGAGTTAGGAATAGACGCTAAAATAGTAGTCGCGGAGTCATCTAGCCTTGCATCATATCATTCAGTAGCTCTTAAGAAAAACCATGAGAATATCGGACCTGCGGCAAAAACTCTAACCTGGAAACCACTGAAAGCCTTTCGAGAGAATCGTACTTAAAGTCCATCTGCAGACATATTACCGTAATTCACCAGAAAACTCTCTAGAAAAACCCACAAGGAATATCGGACATACCATTGAAAAACTTTGCATAGCAAAACTCAGGTACTCAGGGCTGAACTTATAAAGCCGAAGCCAGTTTAATGCGTTTGTGGCTCCAAAATTCTGAGACAAAAGCTGAGAGCATCTCTTTGGATGCAGGTGTATGGTGAGAGAACTTCGGAGAATTTAGCTTTATTACTGAATTAGAGGAACACTTGCCAAAATAATGAAGTTGTTGAAATTCCTTTGAAATTTGGCTAGAAAGCACCAACAAGGCATATTGACTACAATCTGAAGCTTAGGATTCAGCTTATTCTCCGAACGGAGGCCTCTACTTGACTAAGAATTACAAACCCTAATTCTATAAGACTTGGCGAGAATTTTCGTTTAAGAAAGCTCACGGATATGGGCACATCGAGCGGATGATGGAAACTGAGAGAGAGACAAGGCAAGCCAAAAGACCAAAATGGAGCAAAAATTAGGGGGGTCCCCATTTTGAATGGAGCGATGCATGAAAAGGTCACAACAGGAGGTCAACCCATACATATAAATATTTTATTTGCTTTAATTTCAAATTCAAGAGGGGCACCAATTAGGAGGGAATTCACCAACAATAAAAATTATTAACATAGTTTCACAAAATTTCCCGACAGGGGGACGCGAGGACGTGGGGACAAGTTTTAGGGACAAGGGGACCAAGGACCTAAGTTTGGGGACGGCAAGGGGGCGGTGGCAGGGTGGCGGAAGGGCAACGGTGCTGAAATACATATAGTACTTGAAAAAATAGTTATAACATGTATAAGTATAAGAATTACAAATGAAACTTTGGGAAACTAGTTTTAAACATTTGAATTTTGAAGTGAACATTAACTTGGCATCACTCCTCTTCTTTCTCTTCATCTTGCTCCTCCTCAACCCTCTTGATCTTCATTCTCACTCTTTCACCTTACATGTGTAGCTTTCACTCTCACACTCACACTCACACTCACACTATTAGCTTCTTGTTGATTTGTTTTTTTGAATTGAATTGACGATAGAAGGTAGTTTTATAGAGTTTGTGAGGTTTGGGTGGGGCCAATAGGCCATTAGGGTTTGGTCTAAGGCATAGAGTTCAAAGAAAATTTTGATTTTTTAAAAAAGATTTTATTATTGGTCGTCTAGCCACAAGAGATTTGAGGTCTTCGAGATGGTCTGAAGACTCCTAGGAGTCCCCTAGACGTCTCAGGGATGCCCCGAAGTCCCAACAACATCTTGGAGACAACATCATTGGTGGTGGGGTGGCGGTGTTGGTGGTGGGGCTGCAAGGGGACGTCCCCCCAAGTCCCCAAGTCTCTGAGATGGGGATGTCTCAAAAACATGGGGTTTTTGGGTGAGACACGTCCCTATGGAACACTAATAATTAATGACTTCCTTGTGATGATGAAACGGTCTTGGAATGGGTGCAATTTCTTCTACCTTCATTGTGACATGACATTAATGTAACTTTTCCATCACACATCTTTAACATCAATGACAAACTATCCATGCCCCTTTGACATCAATGACAATATTTCCAACACATTTTGCATTAAGGAAAACATCTTTGTGCTAAGATGCTCTAGTAGGGAAAGTGTTATCTGCATATGTTACTCAAAAGTCTTCTTCAATCACTATATGGCCATTATAAACTATTCCAAGCCATTACTTACACCTACAAACTCTGCTCTACAATTTCCACTAGTATTGGGCATGAGGGAATAAGTACAAGCTACATTTTGAGTGATTTTAGATTGTATTTATTGTAATCCTTTAGCAGTCTTATTATGGTCATTGTTGTGGAACATAAGAATATTTGTTGTGTTGGGTGAAAATTATGTAATCAACTTTTCAATAGATTACACAACTAGGACTTCAGCCACAGCTATGTGAGATGTAAATCTCTCCTCTCAGAAAGGGGAGGCACCCTTCTTACTGCTTATGGAAGAAACAATAAAACTTTAAGTATTTACACAATACACATTATACTTACAAAATGGGGGGTGTGTGTCGCATTCATCCTTCTCTCTTTTTTCAGAGAAGATGTTTACAATACTTCATTATTGGAAGTTCTTAATTCACGATAACTCTAAACGATCAACAAGTAGTAATGCCAATACCTCTATCTTGTCAAAGCAAAGCGTAGAGGTACCAGAAATGATTAACAATAAACAAGTAAAATAAAAGGGAAAGCTCACGAAGGCACAAAGTCGTTCCATAGCTTTTTCAATGATGGATCTATGAAAGATGTGTCATTTGTCGCATTAGAAGCACAAAGTCTTCTTAGATGCAGCAATTCCTTTAACAGCATGAACGATTACAAGCACAAAGTCTTGTAGATCATTCAACCAAAGTATCCAAACAATAAACTCAAATACAAATAAGAAATGTAACACAAAGTTTACATAAATTACTTGAAGCCCTTAGATCTCACACAATAATCACCACCAATCTTAATCAACTTCAAAAGACGATTGATCCAACGCAAAGTTTGGTATGCAACTTCCTTCTTTATTGATAAGATTCAAATTCGCAAAGCATGAACACAAAGTTTCACAATTTGTTGCAAAAAGAGCAGCACTTCGTTGCTAGAGATAAAAGATCCACATTACAATAGAAATCCCTCATATATATAATGGAGAGGGATGAGCAAATCTAGGAAAGTAATTGAGTAAAATTAGGAAAGTTAGGTGAGCTAATTAAGGAAAATCTCACCTAACTTTGACCAAAGCCAAAGTGTAATTTGTCTTCAAGAAATTACATCTCAAATTTTCGGTGTAATTACATTTTGAGAAAAGACATTTAAGATGTCAAAAACTATTTACAAGATGCATAATGAAAAGCATCAGAAAGTTGAACACTTGGAAATCAAGAATCTTCATGGTTCCTTGCTTTGGGCGCGGAGGTCTTCATATTTCTTCTTGGTCTCCTGTATGAACACATCATCAGGGCCTACTGTGTAATCAACAAGGGTGTGAACTCTTGTGATCGACCTTCTGGAAAATGAATGGATTTTCTTGCACCCGCGAAGATGCGCCTTGAGATTATCAAGTGTCAACCATATATCGCAAATGACATGTATTGAGGCTTCGAAAAAATTGACATCCTCAACTTGCTGCATGACGACTTCTTTGTAGATCTGGGATAGTTCACTGGATTAGAAGATGTCACCTTTAGGATCACTTGATGAAATCTAGAGAGAAACTGCAAGGATGGTGAATCAACAGATGTTTAGCAGAAAAAGCAGCATTGGGAAGCGTGAAGTGAGCAATGATGTTGAGCACGCTTGAAACGAGTGACTAGGCATGAAAAATGATGCAGGAGCGAAGAAACGGGGTCTTGTTGTGACCTTTTTCACACATCGCCCCATTGCAAATGGGGACCCCCTAATTTTTGCTTCGTTTCGAACTTTTGGCTTGATTTTAGTTAGTTTTCCTGTTGTCTCTCTCTCTCTTTCTGTCCCTTTTCTGCTGTTCGCTTTTCGGGGATATGCCCGTCTATGAGCTTAAACATGAAATTTTGGCTAAGTCTAAGAATTAGGGTTTTGAATTTTCTGGGCAGTTCGAAGTCAAAATGAAGTGAATGAATTGAAATCTGAGACTAACATTACAGTCAGTATGCTTCCAGCAAGCTCTAAGCTAAATTTCATCAAATTCTGGCAACTTACTATTTTTAGTAAGCGTGCAATTCAGGGTATTTTTCTCAGCATTTTTCGAAGTTTCAACAGTCACACTGCATTCAGAACACGTCAAGCTACTCGTCTGCAAATTTTGAGCTGAAACGGACAACTTACTATTTTTAGCAGTTCGGCTTCGAGAGCAAATTTTAGGTTTTTATATGCAAAGTTTTTCAATGCATGTCTGGAGATCCTTTCTGGGTTTTTTGAAACCTTCGCGATGGTATAACATGCAAAATGAGATAATGACTTTCAGAGTTCCACCTTCAGAGGCTATTTTTAGGGTTTGCATGTCGGGTGATTCCTTGTGGATTTTTTGAGGGCTTCGCAGTGGTGTAACATGCAAAGCAAGATGATCAGTATTCAGTGACTTAATATTTTTAGTAGTTCCATTCCGGCAGCTGCCCAGCGCATCAGAATCACAAACAGGGCGCAGTGCAACAAAAATGAGGTCAAACGGAGGTCATTTGATATACATGCAAGTCAAATTAGGGTTTCCAGCTTCGAGACCCAAAATGAGGGGTAAAATGTCAGAATTTTTGAAAACCGGTGTATCCCACTGCGATCAGCATCTTTCAAGCTATCCACCGGTAAAATTTGAAGGCAATCAAAGCACTTACTATTTATAGTAGGGCATTCTGAAAACTGGCTAAAAATAGTAAATCAGCAAAAAAAGCCAGTGCCAACGGGCAGGTCACCTGATGAGGAGCACATCATTCGAATTTCAAGTCAAACGGAGTTGTGGAAGTCTCAGAAACAAGCAATTGCTATAAATAGTAAACCACCTTTAGAAACATACTATTTTTAGCAGGCCAGCTCGAGATGGCAGTGTGAACAGGCTAAGTAGGTCATGAGGATCCTGTGCTTAAAATTTCAAATCGATCCGAGCTTCAAAGATATGAGAATCAAAGGACTTACTATAAATAGCAGGGTATGGAGAAGCTGGCAGAGGGAAGGAAAAACACCTAAGTCTGGAACTTTGTCCTCCTGCCTATGTCAAATGCGCCCAACTTGTCTTGTGGTGGTTATGAAAATTCAGAGTGTTGAAGATATCCTGCAAGTACCTCCAAATGCGCCCTCCTCACAAGCAAGATGATTGAAAAAATTTCTATGTATTGGAATATCCTGCAGGTACCTCCATATGCGCCCAAAGAAGGATGAAGAAGCATGGAAAATATTCTAAGTAAAAGTTTCATCCTCCTGCCATCCCTAAATGCGCCCAAAGAAGAATGAAGGTGTTGAAAATTCTAAGGCATGGACAAATATCCACCTCCACCTTGAAAATGCGCCCACTACAAGCATGGGATGGAAAAATATTCCAAGTCAAAGTTTTATCCTCCTACCTATGCTAAATGCGCCCTCAAGGTGATGATGATAAAAAAATTTCTAAGTGTTGAATTATCCTCCTCAGCATGCCAAATGTGCCCATGCAAGGTAGAATATTCCAAGGCGTTGAAGTAAAGTCTTCCTCACAGGTGAAATGTGCCCATGATTGAAGTCAAAGTCCACCTCCCTATGTGAAATGCACCCAAATGAGGGTGGAGACAAGTGGAGATTCCAAGGCGTGATGCATGCAAAGTAGAAAAATCCAAGGCGTGTGCATGCAAAGTGAAAGATTCCAAGGCGTTGAGCTAGAAAATATGCTAAATATAGAAAATTTGAACCTCAACCCCTTGACTGCGCCTTTGACTTGTGGAGAGATAAAAAAAGATATTCTAAGTGTGAAACTTGAAGCTTCACCCCTCATTTGCGCCTTTGACTGGAGATAGGTTGAGAATATTTTGGGCATGCAGATTTAAAGTGGGTCCCCATCCTATACGCCTTGGCTTGTGAAAGAAGTGTTTAAATTTGATGCTTGACCTCATGCATGCGCCTTAGCTATTTAAGGAGGATTTGAGAATATTCTAAGTATTTTAAATTTGAAGTGAACACCTCTATATGCGCCTAACCTTGATGAGGGAATGTTGAGGAATATTTTGAGGCGTCTAAACTTAAAGCATGAAGGCTTAAATGCGCCTAGACTAAAAAGGAGGGTGTGTTGAGATTATTTTGGCTAGATGGCATAAAATTGAAAGTTAGACCCTTGATTGCGCCTAGACTGAGGGATGAAGTGAAAATATTCTAAGGCGTGGAAATTAATTCCTCTTAGACATGCAATATGCGCCCAAGTCCAAAATGATTCTAGGAAAAGGTTGATGAATTCCTCCACCCCAAGCTAAATGCGCCTAAAGTGAAGAAAGATGTTGGTGAATAAAATGCTAAGTATTCAAAATTCCTTCTAGACCTCCAAATGCGCCCAGGTTCATTGAGACAATAAATTTTTTCTAAGGCATAAAATTCCACCTCTAGAGGAAATTACGCCTAAGCTTGACAAAGGTGATGAAATTTTATGTGGCAGGGATGAATTGGCTGTGAAATATGTCGGGAGGTGCCAGCTTCATGAAGTTGATGAAGATTGTCAAGACAGAGCAAGAAAGTTCACCCAGATGTGAAGAATAAGAGTAGACTTTGATTGGAAAATATTTTTCTAAGGTTGAAAATTCAAAAATTAAATGAACCCCTTCGTTTATAGACCCATGAATTTGGTGCTTTTTGAAGGAAATTTTCTTCTGGGTACTGGACGTCTTCGATGAGGGATTGATTTCAAAATCTTCCACAGCTTGCCAAGGATTTCGAGGTGAAGATTTTCTATGGGCACCTAATTGATGAATTTTCTAAGGTGAAAATTTAAAAGTTTTCAAGGCCAAGCAAGGAAATACGCCCAAGTTGACAGAAGATGAGGAAATTTTCGGAGGCATGAATTAAGTTGGCATAAGGAAGTCAGAGGGTGCCAGCTTCACGAAGATGATAAAATTTTCAAAGTTAGAGCAGGAAAGTACACCCAGAGATGAAGGATGAGAATAAATTTGGTTGAGAAATGTTTTTCCTAAGGTTAAAATTCAAAAAAATTAAATGTACCCCTTCGTTTGGAGACACATGAATTCGATGCTTTCTGAGGAGAATTTTCTTTTGGGTATCGGACGTCTGCGATGAGAAATGGATTTGAAAGTCTTCCACACTTCGCCAAAGCCTTCAAGATGGAGATTTTTGACAGGCACCGGATTGATAAATTTTCTAAGGGGAAAATTTAAAAAATTTCTAAGGCAGGGAATAGATGATGTTTTTGAAGATAAAATGCCTTAAGTGATGAATTTGAAATTGAATGACTAGATAATTTTTGATCAAATTCCTGATGAAAACATTTTGCTCAAGCTAGAGTTGGATGAAATGTCAGAGTGAACGCCTCCGCCGGAAAAGTGAAGAAGATGCAGTTGAAGCTGGCACTTTCAAAAGATGATTTTAAAATGCATCTCTTAAATACGCCCTTGAGGAAGTTGAAAATTTGTCTAAGGCATTGAAGTATGATGTACAGGTGTTATATGCCCCAGCCTACAGATGTTGAAGAATCATGAAGAAAGCAAAACTGGCTATAGAAAAACGATGAACCCTTGAAAGTGAAAGCATAAAAATCAGGTAAGTAAGTTGATTTTATATTATGAAGTGTTTTGATGCTCTTCTCCTTGCTTGTTTTGCAAGGTGAACATCGAGGCCATGGCATGATGATTTGAAGTAATGAAACAAATAGTCCAAGATGATAAAATCGTGAAGGAAGAAAAGTTGCAAGAAATGGCTAAGTGTTGAAACCCCTCCACATGGATTTGAATGCGCCCAACTTAAGTGAAGAAATAATTGAGGCCAAGACTAAAATCCTTCAAATTCAAGAATTGAAATGATGAAGACCCAAGTGTTCAAGATCATCCTCAAGCACTGAAACGCCCTCAAGGCTAAGGGAGAAATTGAAGCAACAATGATCAGATTAATCCAGCTTGCAGTCAAGAACAAGAACAGGAATAGTGGGAACGCATCTCTAGACTAGAATCTTCTAGAGGGATGATGGACATTAATGGCTCATTTATTACCCCACTCCTCTTGGTGGCGGTTTTTAGGGTGAATCTTGTTTAGGGCTGAGGTGGCACAATCTGGGCCATCCAGCCGATTGTAATATGAGCCGTCCATTGGACTTGACCAGCTATATAAAGGGGCATCCTCCCTCATTTGTACCTCATTAGAATAGACATTGAGTTAGACAGTAGACATAGAGTAGAGGGACAACTTAGAAGTAGCTTAGTATAGATTGATAGTGTAGTTGAAGAAGGAAAGTTTTTCCTTTGAAAACTTTGTAAGAAATTGTTGTGAACACTCTCAATAAAGAGTTTTTTCATTGATGATGATCACAAATCTTTTGTTGTGAGTAGCTATAAGGTTCTTAGTCCTTGGTCCAGTGGGATCTTAAAGTAGGAATAAATTCCATTTCATGTGCAAGTAGTTAGTGATTGCTGGAATGTGGTCTTCAATTTGGAGCAAACTTAGTCTATCCATGCCACTAGTGTGTTGTTGATGGTGAATCGCCTTGTGTAGTCAAACTGGAATATCAGCGTGCTAACCGATCATGATTTGTATGTTTATATGTGTCGTTGTGATGGTATTTTTCGTACTAAGTTGTGATCTGAACACCTTGAGCTACTCCTCTGAAGATTGCACCAGTTCTGTGGAGGCTGTCCGAAGCGAGGCAAAGCAAAGCCTGGTTGAAGCTTGTGAGAATTGATCGCCATGTCCCACACCATAGAGTAGATTAGAGCCTTCTTGACCCAGCACTATTTACATTCAGTACCTTCTGAAACAAGAACTTTATAGACAAACCTTTCGAGCATTCGAATTCCTTTCTCCGTTGCCGAACAATTTCGTAAGTCCCCTTGAAATACCAGCAAATCACATTGAGCCAACTGAGACTATTCGCATTGAAGGAACCTTGGAGTTGAACGCACGAACTTTGTCGCAATCTTAGCATGTTGGATACTTTGATCAAGAGAGAATAGGGTAGCCATTGGCAACTTTATTCTGCGTTGGTGCGGTCACGAAAAACACATCAACAGGTCCAGAATGGAAATAAAGCAAGTTTGAAGAGACTAAATTAAAAACTACCAAAAGTGTAAGGGCGCTGAAAATCAACGCCCTTGCACTTAAGAAAAATTTTCTTAGGTGCAATGGCGCTGAAAATTAGCGCCCTTGCACTTTATGTGTAAGTTTGGCAAAAAATATGTCAGGGCGCTGATTTTCAGCGCCCTGACACTTAGCTTCTTGTGGAGATTGCTTGGTAAGTGCAATAGTGGGTTTGTAGTGGTGTAAGAGTTTCCAGCTCAGTGAAGAATGGGAGAGAGGTGAAATGAAGTGAATGTGTTTTGGTGCAAAGGCGTTGATTTTTAGCACCCTTGCACTTTTCTTCCATACTTAGCATGGAGTTGTAGGTGTCGGAATTGTTGGCCATGGAAGTACCATACTATGAGCATCCTTCTTAAACTTATTAGAAAGAGCCTCAATACTCTGACCATTTGAGTGTACTAAATCAATGAACTCACACGTGACTACATCTTGCAAATTAGGATTAGAGAAGAGTCTAAAAAATGTTGCCTTGTTCCCTTCAGTAGCTTCAAAATCTCTATATGGGGCAACCTTTGTTGGCATAGAAAGAATCTCAATACTATAGCATTTTGGACTCAATGCAAAGGCAAGACGTAGTGGGGTGGCCATTGGTTCCATCTTTCTTCAATAACTATGTGCACTTGTTTGAAGAAAAGTTTATTCAAGGTCTTGTTCTTTCACATTTACGATGCTCTTCATCTTCTCAATCATTGAATCAATGTCATCATATATCTCTCCCAAGCAAGGCTTGTCCATGTCAATATAACAAATCATGCTCAAAATGGGCTTAATGAATGAAAGAAATACTCTACACAAACCCACCAAGAGTTATGTAGGATCATCCGCTTAATATTTGTTGCCCTCTCAGTGTTGATCTTCCTCCATATGGACCAATTTTGGCTAATCACCATGCTAGAAAGTGCCTCTCAAACTTCCACAATTCATCTCAAGACGATTGTGTTGGAGGTGAAACAAGTCTCAACAACCTATTCAAAAATTTAAAAAATGAAATAATTAAAAACAAACTTTAAAGAATTATTAGAATATACAATCAAATTATGAAATTGTAAATTTTCATACTACTTCACTTACCTTCAATAGCTCCAATTTTGAAAATGATCTAAAAAATCCTTATGACATCTGATGGTTGGTGATAGACATTTGAATGTCCTCAACCTCTACATACAACTCTTTGTTCCAATCAATTTTATTCCCAATATTTTGTAGCATAAGATTGACAAAGTGGATCACACAAGGTGTCCAAAAGTTGTGTGAATAGCATTTCTCAACCAACAACCCAATATCTTCACAATTCTTTGCATTGTCCATTATGACTTGAACAATGTTATGGGGTCCCACTTCCTCAATGGTTGTGATGAGAATATTAGCAATGAATTGGCCATCTTTCACATGCCCCTCACAATCCATGGCTCTCAAAAACATTGGCCCTTTAGGGCACACTACTATCACATTGATCAAGGATCAATTTTTAACATCTTTCCACCCATCAGAAACAATAGACACCCTTGTCTCAACCCATCAATCACTTGTGGACTTCAATGAATCTTTTATGAGCTTGACCTCTTTTTCCAATAATGTGCCATGTACCTTCTCATAACATGGGCCATTGTACCCTTTTGGAGCCTCATTAGTTTTCTCATTATTTCTTGTCAATATATTGAGTAAACAACATTGAAAGCCAACCCATTTGCATATATAAATCTTGCTATGTGTTGATCGGCAATGTCTCGAGTCTAATTTTGAAACACAATTTCCAAAATTCCCTTTGCTCTTTTGTTTGTAGTGGGTTCTTCACTTTCAAGAGTGGCCAAAAATAGGTGGCTCTCTACCACGACATTGGGGTTAGATGGGGGCATTGAGGGCTTTATTCCCTTTGATATTCTTTTTGCTAAAGAATGATTTGATCCATGGACTCCTAGTTCATCTAATTGCTCTTGTTCCATACTATATGTTATCACTTGTTCTAATGGCATAAGTACACCATTCTTTATAGGGCAATATTTGATGCCTTGTCCAAGTTTTCCACACAAATGTGCTTTCACCCAACTATATGATCTTGAATATTTGACATCACATCTTTGGCAAATCCAAATATAACCCCCATCACCCGGAACCAGTTGTATCATATCAACATACTTCCATAGGTTGAGCTATGGAGCTAGAACTAGCTGCCATTATGATTCCTATGACAAGAAATTTTATAAACTATAATGTCCCCTTTTTAGCCCGTATCAGTTTTTGACGAATTAGCCTATCATCAGATCCTCATAGGCTAATATTGGTGATTAGAGGGCCTTGTGGGGGAGTTAATTGGTTCTCCAGATGGCAATTGGTAGTGTTTTCTTCTCCAGTTCTTTGGCATGTTCTGAGGTGATCATCTCCATGGTTTTTTGGCTCCGTTTATATACACTTACTATTTTTAGTAAGTGCCTTGCACGTTGGTGTCCAACCTTACTATTTATAGTAAGGCATCCGGATGAGCAGAGGAAGCAGAGGGTTACCCTTTGGTGTTGGCAAAATGACTATTATGTTGATATTCATGGAGTTATGGATTATTGATTATTATCAAAGTGATAACTTTAATAATAACTAATTATAAGGTGAATATTATTTAAGGAGTTAATGACTTTATATCATTTAAGTTCATAACATAAAGTCATTATTCAAAAGCATATTATTAATGATGTTGAAGGCTTTATATATTATATGATTTTTAATTAATTATAAAGTCATCATTAAATGCTTTTGAAGGGGGACGCCACACATGGGCAATATTATATATTTATTAATGAGCAAACAAAAGCAAATAATCGTTTATATTAAATGATTAAAATGCCTAAGGAGGTCGTGGCTCTTGGAGTTGATATAAAAGGTTCTCAAAAAGCAAATTTGTTCATTCATTATTGATTATTATTGAAACTTGTGAAATTTCAAGAGCTTTGTTTAGGGGAGAAACAAAGGTTTCTTGTTGCTGCAATCCAGTCTTGGAGAACATTCATTCTCTCAGATTCTTGCATCCCATAGGTGTGAAATATCACCCAAAGGTTGCAATCATCAGGTGGCTTTCATCCAGAGGTCACAATTGTGCTTACAGGAGAAGATTTCTAGAGCCAGGGTTTGAAGAATAAATCAGATTGTTCATATTTTGATTGCAGATCAGAATAAGGGTTTGAAAGTTGAATAAATTGCAGATTGCTTAGTAATAATTCAACACGTGGGTTTTAGTGTTTGCACTCTCTTTGGCACATGGGTCCAAAATACCAGGCCGTACCCTCTTAGGCTGCGTACAATTTGCAATTTGCATATTGGAGCACTTAGCAGCTCCTGTGATCTCCATATTGGGCATTTAGGCTGTTAGATTGGAAGCAATGTCATCACAAGGTCATATTCTGTAAGCCTAGAGCTGGACATGCCTTTCTACCAGTCTATTTCTGCAAATTTAGGAACTTTTGGAGGATTCCAGCAGGGTACATGTTGCGGTGTGCATTTCAGACCTGCACTCATTTTCAGGTTTGAGTATGACATCAATATATGCTTGTTAAGTGTAAATCAAAGATCAGAAAATTAGAATATTAAGAGTACAATGTACATTGGTCAAGTTTGTGGTATCATTAGAATATCGCTTCCTTAATTTTCAGTCTGAGTATGAATAAGACTATAATTATTATCAGCAGACTGTCATATGAATATCAGACCTTGTTTTGCTCATTAAAATCTGTTTTGATTGGTAACTTCATTTCTCAGTTATCATCAATATAATGCAGCCATAATGATGTTTTGAGTGCTAAGTTTATCATTGAATCCCTTATGCTATTATTTCAAATATTGTGTCAATTTAATGCAATGCAAATGTTCTGAGTTTGATTAACAAGGCACACCAAACAAACTGAATATCAGACAGAATCAGAAAATTAAAACTCAGATTGGGGTGGGACACTTCAACAACACATTCAAAACAAAAAATTAAAATCAAAAAATAGAAATGTAAAACCTCGCTTTTTTGATACATTCATAGAAGAATGAAAAAAACTTAGAAAACCAAAGAAAAGAGTTTGTTCATGTTTGTAAAACAAAAATGGAGAAAAAAATGAAAAAACCCTAAGTTACCAATTTGTCCAGAAAAGGCCTCGGGTATGATACGATACGATTCGGAAATGAAAAATGGTACGGGTTCAATACAAATTCAACCAGGAAACGAATTTTGACCTGTGGACGCGGGCAAGAAACGAAACCCACCCTGTGGGTATGAAAAAAATGTTTCTAGTTTGTACCCAGACCGAACCCGACTGTTTAAGCACCCAGGCCATAGAAAAAGTCACGTTTTGACTTTTTTTTTTTTTTTTTTGACTTAAAGTTGACTACTAAATAATAAAATATTGACTCCAACCCTAATCTTTGCCTCCAAAAACAATTTGTGAATGAAAAACAAGTTTTTTTGCCTCCATTGCTGAACTCTCTCTTGCTCGAACAAGCTTGAATAGACTTGAAGGCTGATCGTTGGTTGTTCAAAGTTGATTGTTGTGCTATTCCTAAGCACTTGCAAGTTTCCGTTCGTTGCCAAGAAGATCGTAGAGAAAGATTTGTTCAAAAGAGGTAGGTTTCTTTGAAGTTTTTTTATTTTTTTCTTACATTTTTTCTTTTTTTTAACAAATGAACTATTTTGTTTTGTTTTCATTCTTCTAAGTGTCTATAACACATGTTCAAATTTTTTAGTTTTTTGAAATTAATTAAGTCTTTTAGTTTCAATACCAAAATTATTTCAATGCGTTGTGCCTTAGGTACTACAATGGCATCCGCTTCTAACTCCTCAGGCCTATCTCGTTTCAAAATAAACCCAACCTCTCCCCTTTGGAAATATGTAGAAATGGTTCAACAAGTTCCAGGTGGTGGAGTATCTGTTTGTATTTGTAGTCATTGCAAATTTCGATATACAAGCTCATACAGTTGAGTGAAAGGGCACTTATGTAGGATCCTTGAACTAGGCATCAAAGCTTGTCCAAGTGAAGATGGCAATGGCCTTCCAAATGAAATAGTGTTGAAATATATTACTGAGCAAGAAAAAGCAGAACAAAAATCAAGCAATCTTAAAACAGGTCATCCTTTGAAGAAAGGATCTCGATTGATGAAGCCCCCTACACCACCTTCCTATATGCCACCTATAGATAGCCATCCATTTATGTCCATCCCTCAAGAGCAAACCGTGCCCTTTTCAAATAAAAAATCTAAGGGACTGTTGGAAGCTTCGTTTCAGAATGAGGCAAAGGAGATTGTTGATCATGACATAGCTAGATGTGTTTATGCCAATGGATTGGCATTCAACGTTGTTCGTTCACCATATTGGCAAAAAATGGTGAGATCTATTAATGAGGCTCCAAAGGGGTATAAGGACCTAGGTTTTGAGAAGGTGCGTTGCACCTTATTGGAGAAAGAGGTGAAACATGTAGCAAACTCTTTGAAGCCCATAAGGGATTCATGGATCAAAACAAGGTTGACCATCATTTTTGATGGATGGAAAAATGCGAAAAATCGCCCATTGATCAATATTATTGCTGTGTCCCCTAAAGGGGCAATGTTTTTGAGAGCAGTGGATTGTGAAGGATAGGTGAAGGATGGTCCATTTATTGCTAACATCCTTTGTCAAGCTATTGAAGAAGTGGACCATCAAAATGTTGTGCAAGTTGTAACTAACAATGCCAAAAATTGTAGGGTTTTTGGGTTATTGATTGAGAAGTATTCACACATTTTTTGGACACCTTGTGCTGTCCACTCCCTCAATCTAATGCTACAAAAAATTGGATCCAAAATTGAGTGGATCAAACAAGTGTATGTTGAGGGCGAAGACATCCAAATGTTTGTCACCAACCACCATATGACACAAGGCATATTTAGACAATTCTCAAAACTGGAGTTGTTGAAGGTAAGTTAATTCTCAATATTTTTAATTTTCTTTTAATTTTAAATTTTGATTTTGTAAATTTAAATTATATTTTAATTTTGATTTTGATTTTCAAACAGGTTGTTGAGACCCGTTTTCCCTCCAACATGATTGTGTTGAGATGACTTATAAAGGTTTGTGAGGCACTCTGTAATATGGTAATCAACCCTAATTGGTCCATATGGAGGCAATCTAGCACTGAAAGGGAAAATAGGGTCAAGCAAAGGATCCTAGATGATAGTTGGTGGGATCGTGTTGAGTGTAAGAGACCAGGTGTCTCTAACTTCTAGAAACTTATGCTGAATAACTAGGGTTTGTAATTTCTATAAATTTTCTCAATTATTACCAGGCAAGAAATATGCATGCGAGAAATTAACAATTTCTGAAAGATAACATGCAAAGATATACAACTGGAAACAAAGATAAATGCTGGAAATCAAAGCTTTACTGATATTGCATTATTCTTGAAAACTTTACAAGAAGATACCCGGAAACAATCTTCTGGACTTGAAAGATGTTGAAACCCTTATTCCAAATCTCTCCTGCAAGACTGAAGCAATAAATCTGATGAAGCATAGACTTGACTTCTGGATGAAGCCAACAGTGAGCACCTTCAGCTGATATTCCACAACCTCAGAATGTTGATACAATAGAGAGTCTTTGTTCTCCAAAGCCGATACGTTGGCAGAAACCCTCAGGCTCCCTTCCCGGAATGCCAATGAGAAATTATCAAACAAATATCCAATAATCAATTCTGAATATCCCCAAATGAGCCCCTTAAGATTCTTTTATACCTTTCCTGGAGGAGCTCATACACTTTTCTCACCAATGTGGGATAAAAGATAATAGGCCAATCCCCTCCAATTTGCCTTTTAAATCATTTTAAAATAATATAATGTTTGCACTTTGGAATATTAAAATATGTTCCTGAAATTGGCGCCCAAGTAATTAATTAAAATGGCCCCCTTTTTAATGATGAATGGACCCTCAAGTCATAAAGTGCAAATATAATGTTATAATATAATATTAAAATATTAATTACTATTAAAGTCACCTTTAATAATAATTAAACGTTATAACTTAGGCAAAACTCCTTATTTCACCAACTCAACTGAATTTGGGAATCGACACTGCCAACATGTGAACTTTAGTTGCCCTGCTATAAATAGAATTGCTTGCCGGCTAACTTACTATAAATAGTATGTGAAACTAAGTCAATTGAAGGCTAAGCTTGAACCCACACAAGACGCTGAAGGAGAAATTCCTCTGATCACCGCCAAAAGAGACCCTTTAACCAGACATATTAGCCTACGAGGGCTAGGAATAGGCTAAATCCCCGGAACTCTGATGCTCGCAAAATTGGGGACATTACATTGAGTATCTCGTCAGTTTCACTGAGCCCATATTGAGCATGATCCATTACACTGACATGGATAGAATTTGTTTGAGAAAATTATATAATGGTATCGACTCAATGATTGAGAAGATGAAAACCATCATCAATGCAAAAGAGGAAGATCCTAAAGAAAATTTCTTCAAAGAGCTACATGAAATCATTGTTGATAGATGGAACAAAATGACCACTCCGTTGCATCTTCTCGCTTTTTCATTGAGTCCCAAATATTATAGTGTTGAGATACTTTCTGCTTCATCAAGAGTTGCTCCATATAGAGATGTTGAAGTGGCTCAAGGGTGCAAGGCAGCACTTCATAGACTCTTTAGTGATCGTGACCAACGTGATCGAGTGAGGGTTGAGTTCATGGCTTTTGAAGGCTCTGGTAGTGTTGATCAAAATCTTGATGCTCTTTGAGACAAGTACAAGGTGGATGCTCATAGTTGGTGGTACTTCCATGGGCAAGAATGCAGGCACCTCCAACCTATTGCAATAAAATTTTATCCCAAGTAAGTTTTATATTTTGTAATTTTAATTTTAATTTATATTAATTAATAATTTTGTTTAGTTAAATTTTGTAACTCTTAACTATTTAATTTGGTCTTAATAGGTTGCTAGTTCATCTTCTTCTAAGAGGAATTGGAGCACATACTCCTCCATCCACTCAATAAAGTGCAATAGGCTACATTCAAAAAAGGCAAAGGACTTGGTGTATGTGCATTCAAACTTGCACCTCCTTACACACAAGAAAAGTTCCTACAAAGAAGGAGACACAAGGAGGTGGGATATTGAGCCAAAGCAACTTGACTTGGATGCTTCCACAAGTCACTTAGCTGCACTTGATATTGATGATGACTATCAGCCTGAAGCAGCTACTGAGCATGAGGCCACTGGTAGTGTTAGTGCTAGTGGTAGTGCTTGTGCGAGTGCCACTGATGCTATTTGTGGTTCTACACAAAATGTAGCATCTAATGATGTTGATGATGCTTTTTTTGATGACCCATATGATTCAAACTGGTCAATGATCAATAATGGCTGATTGTAAATACTTGACATCTTTAAATTTTATGTTTGAACTTTAATTTATAATTCTATATCATGACATTTGAGTATAAAGTGGTGTACTTTTTCTATGTTATTTGACTATTAATATGGTGCTGTATTCTAAACTTAATTATTGCTGCAAATATGTATATATTTCTGACTTTTATATGTTTTTGTATTAACGTACCCAGAACGTACCCAACCCCAAAAAGAATTTTGACCAAACCCATGTACCGAACCCTCGTACCCGTATCCGAACCCAAAACGAACCGGTAACTTAGAAAAAAGCTTACCTCTTTACAAAAATATTCTTTGATGATCTACTTGGCACCTAATGGACACTTGTAAATATGCAGGAATGACAATGCAATTGTTGAACCTTCAAAGATCAATCTTCAACTCCGTCTTTTGATTCAACAAGTAAAAATGAATGTTTAGCCTCTTGGAATGATATTTGTTTTTTGCAATAGAAATGAGATAAAATGAACTTGTTTTGGTGTTTGATATGTTTTAGAAGTGACTTTTAGGGTTTAAAATTCATTTTAGGATGTCTTGGTCAAAGTCAAAGCAAAAATAATTTAAAAACATGCCGGGATAAACGAATTCGCCTTGATTTCGCCCAGATTCCCCTTATTCACTCCGGATTCGCTTGGGTTTGTCCCAGCTGAATCAATCCCTTTGCAGAGGATCTTGTCCAAATCCACAAGCAATCCAAATCGGCTCACAATTCGAACTGGACCCAAATCCGGCCAGTCTACAAGCGGATCTGATGACATAGCTTCGTACCATTTCTAGTCAATCCCAAATTGAAGTGGATTAAAAATCATGATATAAATTGATAATTTGAGATTCCCTTCAGTATTAATGTCTACACAGGAGATATGGGAGTGGATACTTGCCAAAACCGAAAAAAAACCCAAAACATATCATGGTAAATTCTCACTTGTAAACAAAATAAGATGGTCTCATGAATCTTGGTACCTAACCATTTGTATTATTCTTCATGTTGCTTCTCCAATGCTTTCAAGTATTACAAGTTTAAGAGAATCCTGAGAAGCTGCTGACCCCATTTTCTTGATAATAGGCACTCTAATGAGTCTTAGGCTAGTTAGTGTCAAGACAAGAGACCTGATTTTAGACTTTGACAATTTACCTGGAAACTGTGACAAATGTCCTTCCAATCTCTTTTGGAAAGTACAGATCTCCAAACGTTAATGGGAGTTAGGTTACATGAGTGTCAAGTGCTTTGAAATAGAAAGCTTTCTTTTGATTACCTTCCAAGAAAAAGTTATCAATAATTATTTGGAGATAGCATGACTTGCAAGACTCCAAATGGACTGATTTGTATTCTGTGAAAGACTTTCCAAGATCTTTGCCATCAATGATCAGTAAGAGCCCCTTTATCTCAACCTAAATAGCATAAATTTTGATACTAACCATAAAATGAATGTAACTTTCCAAAAGCTTGAACCAAGTGGAGAGGTTCTTTTTGACATGTAAAGCTAATCTGGCTCCAAATTTTATTTTCAATACAAAAGTGACTAAAATGAACTATTTTATCATACATATATATTTCCATAAGAGCTGAAGTTGAACCCCCCTTGGTGGTGATTCCCAAAACCAATATTTAGGTATTAAAATTTAAACTAATAAACACTTTTCTTATTCAACCCTCCCACGCTCTACATCTATCCCCCAAAACAACAATGTGCAGACTCCAGGTTGGCATAACTAACAGTAGCAACGAGACAGGTTCTTGCTGCAATGTAGAAGTACAGAGCATGGTTCAACTACCTTTGTTGTAAAACATTCCATGTGTGTATAGTGTTGGTATAACAAATAAATTGGACTAAGAAATTTGTGCTATGATGTACTTTGATTCCTCCAAATGTGATACGCCAGACAATTCCAGTACAGTACCCCCTGCATCCTCTAGAAGTCATATATACCATGGAGGCGTTGTGATTTTAGATTACTAACTCTCCTTAAATTCATTCAATTGCTGAACTACCTAATTTTGTTTCTTTGTGATTGTTTCGCTGCCTCCAACAGTTTCTCATTCTTCCCGAGTTCGGCTTACAAACAACTGCCAATCTTTCATTTTGCATTTAATTTAGAAGCCTGATTTAACTGTTGTTCCCAATTATTTACATTGACTTCCAATGCTTGGTTCTCTTGATGTAATATTGAATCTGCATAGGAACTTGTAGATGACTTGTTGGTGAGAGAAAGAAAATAATCAAAATAAGTGTGAGTTTTGGCGAGTAATTAACTACTATTTGGAAGGGCATCACATGCAAACTTAGTCTGCTGTGACAGAATGTTCTATCCATAACCTCTTGTGTTTGAAGAGAGTCTCCTATTGAATCTTCTTCAAAGTTTTGTTACCTTTACCATTTGGACAATATTTCTTCCAATGTCTTGAATATTTTCTTGGTCCCTGCACTTTCGTAGAATCCTGTCTTATTTCTATATAATGTCGGTCCTTGAGATTGTTCGTCTAGGAGATTGTCAAGAAATACAGAAATATCTCTACTCACTCTTTATCAACAATCAAGCTCCCTGATGGATGAGCTCGAAGGAGATGGTGAGAACATAAGGAACAGGATTGCTGCCCTCGAGGAAGCTGTTGGCAATATCACTAATATTGTGGACGGGATCATACAACATGCAATTTTTGGTACTGTGTCTGGTAAGTCAAAGATAAGGAAAATTAAGAGGAAAATTGGAAAAGAGCGGGAGGAAATGACTGAGAGGACCTCGGTTTCTGATTGTGTTAGCACAAAGGACTGGAGGATAGCCATGGACTTGCTGAAGACAAATTGGGATTTCATTACCTCTTCTAAAAAGTAAAAGTTTTTGTTTCGTTTGTCTGTGCTGTTTTGTCATTGTTAAGGCCTGCATGCCTGCTTCTACTTCTTTTTGTGTTTGTTTATATGAGGTCTGTGTGCCTCCTTTTGATGGTTTCTGGATGATTGGCCTGGTTGGCCTCTGTTTTTCTGCTTGTTTTGTTTAAACTCTTGGGTTCAGGGGCCCTTCTCCTGCTTTTAATATCAAAAACAATCAGGCTCAACAGTCTAAAGGTACTTCAGGTCTCAATGTTATTTTTGGTAAAAGAGAACTGTTCATGCAATATCCATATTTAGCTAGATCCAAACAGAAAAGTATTGAAAGATAGTTATACAGTGATACTAAAATAAGACGTCAAGATGAACAAATACAAAAATTAAAAGGATACACAAAGACAGCAAAGCTGAAACAACTTGGTGGTGTCTTTTCAAAATCAATAATTAAGTCTAGTTCTACCCTTAAACCCTTTGTGGGCTTAAAAGGAAACCAATT
Organism: Sequoia sempervirens; assembly: GCA_007258455.2. Classification (NCBI taxonomy): domain Eukaryota; kingdom Viridiplantae; phylum Streptophyta; class Pinopsida; order Cupressales; family Cupressaceae; genus Sequoia; species Sequoia sempervirens. The sequence continues at coordinate 38,299 of VDFB02360526.1, forward strand.
CTATGTATGATTCACATGTTTAGTTTATTAAACCAGAAGTTAGTATTATTCAGAATTAAAGCAAAAATCAGTATCATTCATAAGTTAAATTATAGATGATCAGGTAGGAATGATAAGGCATATTGGATGAGAGGGATTGATACTATTTGGTCAACATCCAATAGTTTCAAGTTTTTAAATGCTTTGGATTGTATGTTCTGTTAAAAACCTTCCCAACAAGCACGGTGTAAGACCCACAACCATGAAGAGAATATCTGTTTCTTTACTGTTACTAAGAATCTTTTGGCAACTGGATGCTATAATACATATATACTTTGCTTCAAACCAACATATCAGGTAAGACTATTCTCTTGACTATATAGTCAAAGGTATTATTGAGGTGCAAATAAAGACTGGAGATAAAAATATATTTTTTGCATCCATGGAGGACTATATAGTGAATCCCTTCTCCTTGTCCCATTTTTGTGTATATTTCTACTAGCCTTGCTATTTCTTTTTTACTCAAGGTGTTTTGGATAGTACCTTTTTTGTTTATTAGATAGTTTTCAGAGTTGCCCTTGCACTCCTTTTCCTATTATAATATAAGTATGTATATTAAGTCCCATTTACTTATTTTTATCATTTGTAGATATTAATTCAATTTTTTTGTGTTTCCATTGGTTTGAAGCTGAGTTGATTTCAATTCTTATCAAGGAGTCAGGACACTAACAAATTTCTTGAATCGTGCATTTTAAACCATAATCATAAGCATAAGCATCAGTAACTTAAGTTCCTTCTTTATTTCTTTCCATTTGAAAGTATCCATCATATCTGAGGAATCAATTACAATCAAAGATAGAAGTTAAAATTTCATGAACCCACCTATTATTCCAAATGTATAAGCAGAATCTGGACCAATTATTGGAGGTGTAAAAAACCAAAATTCACGTGCAGAACTTCCATTCCCAATTTTGTAGTAGTACTTTTTATCATACTGGATCAAAAAAGCCAGAAGTCATCAGATAACCATGCAGATTCATGAATTTATAGAGAAATAACCAGAAAACTACAATTTGGCAAAGAGAAACTGTCATGGATGAGTACCAACTTAATCATCAAGAAAATATTAGTTGTTATGTAATTAAAGATGAAAGTAATAATGTCATCAGTCACTGACTAATAAGGATTTAAAGCTGCTAATTTTCATGAACACAATACAAGGGACACGTCTGCAGAGTTGTTCTGTCATCTGTCCATTCCTATACCTGTAACATTTCAGTGACACAGGAATGCATTGGAAATATCCCCAGGCCATCCCTGATTTCTCCTGCTGGTCTTGTTACATCCCAGAAACGGCACTTGGGCATCCAGAAACGTCCGGAGATGGCCAGTCATCCTCAGACAGCAGGATTGTTTTAAAAAGCTCGGAAATTAACAAAAAGAAAAAAGAAAAAATAAATGAAATCTTACATTGACTGTCTTCCAGACATTTTGCTTGGTAAGTGGTGGATGGAGGACTTATTTTTGTATTATAGCAGATACCTATAGAATTTACTTACAAAATTAGTGGAGACTAACTCAATATTTTATTATTGTATGGAGGATTTACTTTTGTATTATTGCATTTCTTATATAATATTTCATACCTAATTAAGAAAGAAAAAATCATCACATCTTTATGGGAATACCCACATAAAATAGCCAAACAAAATATATGTGATTCTATTTCAAACATTCTGTTAACAGCTCATACAAATAAACAGAAAACAAACATTTCTACAGTTAGTTATTTCAGAAATGAATTCCCCTGTGAAGGGACTAAATGATGATTCTCTTAGTTGTGTATCTTTTCATTCAGTTTATGAAATTTTACTGAATATCAAGGTCCCAACTTGAAAGGGAACTGTGACCAAGATATTGGTAGAATTAACATAAAACTAAACTGGTATAAAAACTGAACTATTAAATACTGTTTTCGACCTCAAGAAATTGATAAATGATGATTCTCTTAGTTGTGTATCTTTTCATTCAGTTTATGAAATTTTACTGAATATCAAGGTCCCAACTTGAAAGGGAACTGTGACCAAGATATTGGTAGAATTAGCATAAAACTAAACTGGTATAAAAACTGAACTATTAAATACTGCTAGATGACTTCTGGATTTGATTGTGTAAGAGTTTTTGCATCAACGTTTCGGATCACACTCCGTGATCCATCATCAGGATAGTTGAGAGCTCAAGGAGAAAAAACTGATAAATACTAAATACTGTTTTTGACCTCAAGAAATTGATAAATGATGATTCTCTTAGTTGTGTTTCTTTTCATTCAGTTTATGAAATTTTACTGAATATCAAGGTCCCGACTTGAAAGGGAACTGTGATCAAGATATTGGTAGAATTAGCATAAAACTAAACTGGTATAAAAACTGAACTATTAAATACTGTTTTCGACCTCAAGAAATTGATACTTAACAGATATATTCATACTCTTTCAACAGATTTCTTCCTGAAACTCAAATGAAAACAATAAATTTTGTTAATTTGTATGTCAACTCTCATGTGAACTCTAATGTTACGTATTATGGTTATATGATAAATATGGTGAATGTAATTTCATATAAATTAATGAAATTCCTATATTTTTTTAAAATTCCCTATTTTTTAATTGTCATCCCCAACATGCATCTCCACATTTCCTGCCATCCCTGTCCCAGAAGCACCGTCAAACATAGCATTATAACAGAAGCAAGAGAAGGATGAGAAATTTATTATAAGGGGCTGTACTTTGGGAGGCCATCACAAATTAAAGAGAAAGCAGTGAGAAGATAAGGCTGATGGAGAAACTTGAATAGAGTCTAAATAAATTTTCAGCTATAAAACAGAGTTTTGAACACAGAATTCTATCAAATTCAGAGAGTGATCAAAATTGCAATAAAGCGATCGTGCCCACATACTGACAGCAATAGGTAGTTGAGTAGCTAAACCTCCTTCATAGCTGTCTTGTACATGAGTATCTGGAATCTCCATCCAACACATATTTTCATCTTCTTCTTCCTTCACAAACAATTTACATTCTCTTTTCTGTTACAGCATTACTCTATGGAAAAGTGATATCCTTGTTTATAAGTGTGATGTTTTAACTATAACCTGCCTGATTAAGGAATCCCATAACATATTTATATTGGTTCTTTGTATTTCCCTGTTGTTAAATAATTAATTATTTATGTATTACTTAGTTTCCTCTCTGAGAAAATAAAATGATTTTTCACAGAAAAGACATTGCATCTTTATGTATACATCATACAAGGTTTATATGGTATATACAGGTATAAAAATGAGCACAAAATACTTGAGAACCATGTGCAATATGTGAACAAAATCTCTTTCTAGAGCTGATTATAAAAGAAAATTTACCCAACCAGATATTTGAATTTGGAAAAAACCATATCACTTGAAGTAGGCATAAAGTAGTGAGAAAGGACCAAAAAGCCCACTGATGGATAACAGTTAAGAGCTCGAACAACATTGCTGGTAAGAACCTTCTATGAAATGCAAGAAGAGAATGTGCTTTATTTGGTTCAAAGAAATAAAGAGGGAAGTAAAATCTTCTGGAACATTGTTGCCGACATTGTTACTTGCAGCATTTGCCATTTATCCCAATTTGTCATTTAATAAGAAAAAGATGAAGAAGCAATTATTCCTTTTTAATGATGACTTTGGCAAGACCACAGTTGCAAAGGCTCTGTAGTCTGTACAATCAACTTTATGGTAATTTTGATGGTGCTTGCCTTGTATTTAAATTTTGTGCCACTGCTGAAGATGCCACAGGTCTAACAAATTTGCAGAAGCAAATTCTTAAAGATTTAGCCAATGTGATGCAAAAGTGCACAGTGTTGATCAGGGCAAATCTTTGTTTGCATTGCAGAGGAGTAGAACCAGGATAATTAGTACTTTTGTAATTTATATTGACCTGCTCTGCCCATTGCAGCTTTGTAATTCAGCTAGTAAAGACAATGGCGAATGATGTGATTAAGACATTGGACATAGTGCCATTAGAAGTTGCCAAGCACCCAGTGGGAATAGACAGTGTGAAGAATGCTCTCATTCAAAAATTAAATCTCAAATCAATGGTACAGGTTGTTAATGCTAGAATTTGGGCCAATGCAGTTGGTACAGCAGTGTATATTCTCAAGCAGAGTCTCACTAGTGCACTTGACAGGATAACTCCTTATGAAGCCTAGTATGAGAAAAAGCCTAATGTTAATCATTTCAAATTTTGGGTTGTTTAAGTCTATGTTCATGTAGTTGATCATAAGAGACAAAAGTTAGATTCAAAAAGTGAATCATGCATTTCTGTTGGGTAAAGTGAACAAAGCAAGGCTTATAGGTTGTATAATCCTTTCACTAACAACATTATTGTATCAAGAGATGTAATTTTTTATGAAGGGCGAATTTATGGTCATCAAAAAGGCCATGTTGAGAAGTCAAAATCTATTTTTAATGGTGATATTACTGATTATATTGTTAATGAGCAACCTACTAATATTTCAGTTCCTAGTACTACAAGTCCATCAAGTAGCCCCTCTTATAATCCTAGTGTAAATTCAGGTTCAAGTCCAAGTTCTATGAGAATCCCACAGAGAAAAGTATCATATTTAGATAGCACAGTATTAGGCAGAACCATTAGCAATTGTGGATTAAAAGCTTTGGATGCCTACATTAAAGTGATTCTAAAACATTTCCCATGTGTAGGATCACTAGTAAAATTCTATTGAAAATTTTTTGCAAAAGGCGGTGCTGATACAAGTCAGACTAGAGTAACTAATAATGTACTCCATGGACAACACGAGTGGCCCTAAAGCACTAAGAAACTCACATATTGAATTTAGGTTAGGGTTTGAACTCCAAAATCAAAGTAAATCAGTTGAGAACTACTTTAATTTATTTGATAAAAGAGAAATGTACATTAAGGGGAAATGCAAAAAAGTGTTCTTTGAGCAGAGTTTAGATACTATGCATTTGAAGTACCAAGTAGCATAGGAGAAATAGTGGTTCCAAATAAGAAAAGCATGATATATTTCCATAGTGTGATTTTTTTAATGAAAAGAGACAATTGGCTAGCAAACACATCTTCCCTTTGTTGCAACTTAATAACATGGTCCAGTGGTCTAAATCTCTTATTCAATTCATCGATGTAAAGTGTTTTGGTAACAAAGAGCTGACATCTCTCTAGAAAACATGCACCAGCAGCCACTTGGTAATAACTTCACAGTTCTTACTTCTAAAGATGAGCATTTCTATATCTTTCCTTTTCATCGTTATTGCTTCAGTAACAAGAATACATTATGTTCTTTTTCATCCCTTTTTGTAATTTTCAAATCTTGCATGTGATGTATTTCTTCCTTCCTTTACTAGAAGTTTTGACCCTTTTTTGAGTTCTCTGGTTTATTGTTATTCCTAATTTTATGCAGTTTGGTCCAAATGACCTCGCTTGGTCATTTAGGAACAGCAAAACAATTTCAATTTCAGTTGCTTATTCTATCTCATTCTTCTTTCCTTTATCTGATTGGTAGTTTACTAAAGTAGTTTGTTTATGTCTTAAACAATTCCCATTTTTTCATTTTGTCACCATTACTTCCCATTGCACCATGGGTGACAATTTATAGCATTCTTAATTCTAATTCTTGCAGATTGATTACAAAAAGTAAAAATCATCCAATCATAACAGGTGAAAACAATACCTCAAGATCATCAATAAGACAATGATGAATGAAACCAGATGTATAGTTGTAAAATGTGTAGTTTGTTACTAAGCCTTCCGCACGATGATCATAGGTATGCTCTGTTATGCCATAAAACACCTCACTGGATCCAGGCTCTAATGGGGTCACCCAAGATACAATAACTGCTTTTCCTTCATAATCACCTTGAGTGATATGAACCTGTTAAGACACATTGCCATTGTATATAGACTATTAGACTTTTAAAGCATGAAATCTGGTACTAGGATGGAAACTGTAAATTATCATCTCGCATCACAAGGTAGCTTACAATTTTTGCTTACAAAGATTTAAAATGAAGAGTCATAACATAAAGATCACATGAGCCTGGTGAAGTATAAGGCAAACATTTACAGGAAAAGACCTCGATCATCAATACAAACAATGACAAGCCAAATGTGCAACTCTGCTAATGCAAGGAAAGAGTGTGACAACATAGATGAATATGAAACTCTAAGCTTGTTACTTAATTATTTAATGTCTATTTGCCTTTATATGTCTTGAAATTTCATAACTCTTGATACCCAATGTAAGAAAACTGGGTAAGGATTATCCTAGTTATGCACATAAACTAAGATATACAAATGATGCAAAAATCAGAAGAAAAAATATATGCTTTTGGAGTTTCTGAAGATTGGATAACTACAGAGGTTTTTATAATATAACTCGTGGCTGTAAATATATTCCATAGGGTACTGATCCATCTTTCGCATACTCCACTAACATGATCATGAACCTTACTCAGTATAGATTAAGGATTGTTTAATAATTTTATAAGCAAATAAATTTCATTGTGCTTTCCCGGTAACTTTTCATGTGTAAAATGTTTCTTTATACAGCTTTCTGACAATAAAGATGGATACAAGTGCCAACTCTATTACATAAAGCATCCCAAAGAAAGCATTACCAAGCAACTTGCTTGTTAAGCGTAAATCTCAGAAGAATCTGGAGCCTACTGGACCCACCAGTTAGATTCATGATTCATACCCTCACATTGTTAACATCACAGCTATGGGCTATTCACAATGTTTCCACATTTTTTTATGTAGACATATTTTTTTATTAACTAAAAGTAGATGAGATTACTCACTTATTGGTACCAATCCCAAACTATACTTACTCTCCACATCGAAAAAAAGACCCCTTTCTGACATTAGTGTAATGTCCCCTTCTCGAGCATGACCTTTTCTGTTGACCGTTGGCCTATTTTGGAGACCCGTAGGCTACTCGGGGGTGAAATTAGGGTTTCATGATTGGAGGTTGCTATTGCTCGTGAATTGGTGATTGAACTATGGTTTCCTTCTGGGTTTTCCGTGAGCTTCGCGGTGATGTGATTTTCTTGGCATTCCGAGCACCTTCATGAATTTACTATTTTTAGTAAATTCTATTTCTGGTAGTGGTCTTGTTGGCTTCGGCACGGTTGGCTCTCATCTTCAGTCAGTCCAGTTGGTTTGATCAATCTTGACCTTGGGAAGCATTTTTGGTGAGATAAGTCCAGTTGATTTAAAAATGTTATATTTTAAAGTTATATTTTAATATTGTGACCCCTTGGCTTAGTGAAAACAACTTTAAGTTGTTCTTAAAAGGGGGACTTTGAGGGGTGGCGCCTCATGGAGATATTTCTATATTTTCTAAAGGTTCAAAACAAATGCTTGAAATTGGACGCCATCTTGTGGAGGAGTTTATTTTAAATTAAAGTCAAATTTATCTTGAGGAAAAGGGACGCCACCTTTGGAGGGAAAAGGAGTTATTTCAAATTTGAAAAGTTAGGGTTTCTAGAAGCTTTTGGAGAGTCTTCACAAAGTTATAAAAGGAGGTCTTGGGTCTTCATTTGGATTATCTGATATCTTGAATAATGTTATGCTGCCGAAATGGTGTTGGACTGCTTCGAGGAATGAATGCCTCCTAGCTTGGCTCAACTTCATGCTTGAGAGATAGCACCTAGTGGAGAGGTTTGCTTGCTTTTGAGTAATTTTGTAGTGAGTTTGCTTATAGCTGTTGCTTCTTCATTGTAATCCTTATATTTGCAAAATAATCGAAAAATCTGGAGTTGTTGATTTGTGTTGCAGATCGGGCTTTTGTCTCATAAGTCTTAGTGTGATTTTATTCTGGTTCTGGGTAGTTTACCCATGCAATTGCTAGACTAGGGTGCCCCTCTCTGTGAAGTTTGGGATTTTATTATTAAGTCTTTAATTTTATAAGTCAAAATCGCCCCTCCTTGCAGCCATACCTTTCTGGTCTTCATTGGGATTCGTGCCAAAAATAAATATCAATGTTTAAGGTCAGATTTCTGTTATCATCTTGGGCGCCTGCATTATAAGAGTACTTTGCATCAGATTTCATGCAATTTGAGTGAGTAATGAGTGAGTTGTGAGCTTTTCATTGAGTTTTTGTATTGCTGGTTGGGTAATTTCAGTCTTGGTTCAGTCATGACAGCTTGCATAAAGTCCACCATTTGAGTTAGGTTTGGAATGGGAGACATAGAGAGCATTAAGGACAACATTATACATTGTAGCAGCATTGTGAACTTTCTTATCTTGTGCTTTAGCAGACTAAACTCTCATATTGTAAGCTGAACAATAGTACTGTTAGCATCTTTCTTATTCTTGCTAATTTCATACTTTGTAATGCCCACTGAATAAGTGGAAGAGGCTGGCTTGCTGCCTGTTTACTTTGAGTTGCATTGTAGTTTTCAATATCTCCACCATATGGTCGCCTCATTTCCATTCTGGATTGAGTAACACATACTTGGTGTTGAGTTACTTTCTGCATTGTAATTGATAGGGATCCTCTGACCATATGCACGCCGTCATCTGGCGCATCCTTGGTTAGGGTTACTTCAATTTGTGCATTGCATCGAGATCCTCTGACCACATGCTAACACCTTGCCCATCT